>JBBPQW010000033.1:0-71677 GCA_038092695.1 Boletus rubropictus | reverse complement strand
ATGCGGGATGTCTTGCTCTCCTGCAGCTTCTTGTTATGTTGATTGTACAATTACTAGTAAACGTGAGTTATCGCCGTACCGCCTTGTTGTTTGACAAGAACTTAGCCTATGAACTTGGATGTCAGCGGAGCTCTCAAAGGCGTCATGGCCTTTCTCGTCCCACTGTAACGATGTACACAGAACTGAGAGGTACCGTTCATGGGCCAAATGATCCGCGAGTACGGACGTCTGTCAAGGTAACATTATAGGAGTGGACAACAGATGTACGAAAAGTGAAGGAACGTTACGACCGATTGAAGCCCGAAAGCGAGAAAAAAAGAAAACAACATCAAGCCAGAATTGAGATCGCGCATTATCTTTTAAAAATACCCATAGTCACCCTCAAAACTTGTTCAGATCCGCTGGTGGCGCAAGAACCGCTACGCTCCCTCCCTCATTCATCGTTGCCCCCGCTGTCGATGCCAACACACCCAACGCCTCGTTCGCCTTGACCTCCTCCTTTCCCAATCCAAGTGTATCCTCCGCAAGCCAGACCACTCGCTGAGGACGCGAAAGCGCAGGGTGCGCAAATCCATAATCTACCGTCTCATCTCCGTGTAGCGAAAAGTAGAGGTTGTCATAGTAAGCGTCAGATTTAGGATCGTGCGACGAGTCAATACTACGGGTGCGCTGCATGACCGGTTGGGTTTGCACGGGGCTGGCTGGGCCCAAGAATTGCGAGGGACCAGGATGGGGGGCGGGGCGGCTCGTGGTGGAGTCGATTGTGTCGCGATGTTTCTCGTCTGACTTGCGATCACCATCGGCTTCAAGTGAACCTTCAGACTTGTAGGTCTTGTCAGCAATGCTGAGGGGTAACGCGTCGATCAGTGGACCATAGGAGTTGTCAATCACCAGGTGGAATCCAGCCTGCGAGGTCAGTGCATCAGCATGCACAACGGAGTTTGACATCAAAAAGGCGCCGTAACTCACAGTCAAAACGATCAATACCACCATCAAGGCGCCCTCTGCGACTGCGTTTGCGTGATTATTCTCATCCCGAGCAAGGAAGAAGAGTGCACAGAGACAGATCTGCTGGATGTACATGCCTACGAACACATGCTGCATGGCTTTGGGGTAGAATAAGCCTCCGGTGTCCGTAGTTGCTGGTTGGGTGTACTGGTACAAGAAGAGATATTTGTAGAGCTGATAGAACAGAAAGAAGGCAAGAACAGCAAGTCCGTTGATGATGGGGGAAATAATGGAGTAGGCGAGAGCTGTATAGATCATGAGCAACGAAGTCCCGCAAGATGTGAGTGAACTGACTGATAACAGTGAGGAGCGTAATAACGGGGAATAAGGTGCCCCATGCAACGCCTCGCGGCCCAAACTTGATGTTGTAGATGGAGCGAGGAGTGCTTCCGAGAATGAACAGCTTCACATAATACACAGCCAACTGAACAATGGCAAGGAAACCACCTGCAGACCCGGCAAGTCCTTGCAAGATAATGTATCTGTTCAGGATAGATAAGTACTCGGTGATGTGAAGGACAGGAAAAAACCGTACGTGAGGAAGAAAGTTGACGCCTGAGGTAGGTAGGTTGCTAGCAAATTTGCAATGGAGCTGGGATTCTGAAGAATGCTTGGAAGGGCAGCGATAATTCCAGAACTCAGTGTGACGATGAGGAACGAGTGCTACGGATGCATGCAATGAAAAGGATGCATTCTTCGATAGTGAAAAATACTTACGATTACTTGAAAGATGAAGTAACGCGTCATCAGACTAAGCTCCAGTCCTGTACGGGTAGGGATACCCTCGAAGCGAGCCAGCAACCTCAGAACAATGGGAAGGAGCATCATGAGAACTGCGAGCAAAACTGGGGGCAGGATACCCTGAATGATACCAAGGACGATCTTGGGGATCTTGCAGAGCCATGCAAGCCAACTCTCGCGGACACAGAGACCTTCGATGTTAGATATGATACCAACAAACGCTACAGGGAATGCCCAGAGAATGATCAACCCGGCGGTTGCTGCATAGCTAATTGCCTTCCGAACACGCTTCTCGTACGGGTTCAGACCGAGATTACCCCAGAGAACATCTTCGGGTGAGACCTCGAGGTACCGATCAGCCATGTGGTATGGTGCGTGGTGCGCGAGTGAACTGTAAGCCATGTGTGCCGCGATCTGCTGGTTGAACGTGATGAAAGCGGAATTGAGGGGTGGGTATGACTGTTCAGAGCTGTCCTTGCCACTCGCCACATCATCAGGGGTGGGGAGATAAGATTCTTGAGAAATAGTCCTGCGAGCTTGACGAAGCAGGGCAGTGGTCGTAGGAATCTCACTCCGGCACCAGTCGATCGTGTCAACTTCCTGACCAATGAAAGGGAGAGAGAAAGGCAAGAAGCCTGCGGGGAGACGATGAGTAGGACGTTTGGCACGTGGAACGAGTTTCTCGGCGAGAGAGAGGTTACGCTCAGCATCATCGGGGGACTCTGAGGGATGTGCCGCATTGTCACCTTGCTTTTTGAGTGCCTTGGCGCGGAGCTTGGCTGCAGTGGAAAGTAAGGTAATCTCTGCGGACTCCAATTTCCCGGATGCAGCCAGACGGCGATCATAAATAGCAGGTAGCTCCTTCAAATCACTGAAGAATGACGGATATATGCGATGTAAGGGGATGACTCGGCGATCCAGGTGGAAGACATACCGGTTAATCCAGATCTTTTTCACGCCACCTGGGAATCGTGAATACAGCTGTGTCAATTCCTTTTCAGACAGATACTTGGAAGGAATGCCAGAAACCAAGATGGTGTTCGCTTGAGCAGAGCGAGAGTGCACGGGGTTGATGAGGTGGAGCTGCCGGACATTGATGAAGTGGCTCATTTCGTGCTTGATATTCCAAAATATCCACACTACGGATGATCCACAAGTTGGGTCAAGAACTATCAGGGTCGAAATGCATGTAGGTCACTCACAGGTTGAAAGCCAAACAAGAATGACAAAGGGGGCATATCTTTCTTCGTGGTTAGATGCGATGTTTCCAAGTGTAAACCTGCTCAGTCCAGTGTTTCCGGGGATGGAATTGTTGACTGAAGTAGCAGGCAAAAGTACGATCCAAGAGATGATCCAGATAGGGGCAAGCACACGAATCATTACGCGGAGGAACCGGACGAAGAAATAAGCGTCAGGGCCGTTGACGCGTTGAATGTCTTTGTAATTATCCTTGTAGAGTGCAATTGGCCATGTGAGCAAGCCGGACTTGAATGGCCCGACACGTTGACTGGGAGACACGAGGGTCAGTGGGGGGGTGAAGTCAGGATGAACTAGCGTACCCGTCGACCGGGGTGACTGTACGGGGCTCATACACGGCTTTGAAGTGAGGACGAAGAAGGGTGAACGCGACGATTTCAATACCGAATACGATGGCGTTGAATGCGAGGGCAGTCTCAAACGTGGCCGTCGTCGCCGAGCCAGCGCTGGAGATGTCCGACCTAGAAGAGCAGTGAGCAATGGACGGGTAGAAGAGGAAGAGGACATACATAATGCAGAGGGTACAAGAGAGCGAATGGAAAAGAAGGGTGGGTTATATGGTGGTCACGTATAACACTATTCCTTTCCTGGACTCTTCTTATTCGCTCGTCAGAATTGGAATGGCTTGGTACATCGCCCCTCCCCTCTGATGCAGATGACAGCGCAGTTTGAATTGATCATGTCCCACACTTCCCGCTGAGCTTCAGTGCGTCCCCGGTGCACGCAAGATACTACCAAAGGTAGAATGACCTTCTATTCGGTGGCACAATCCACTAGTCACCGGGTCTGACATCGTGTGACTTTGACCAAGAACCAACGCCTCGTTGCTTCAACTGTAAACAGCAGAAATAAGTGATTATCTAAGCGGTAGCCGATTTCCTTTTCTGACATTTCTGATGTTTTTTGATGGCTGCCTCGCCTCGTTGTACTCATGATGCCATCGTTCAGCCCTTCCGAGCCACTTACTGTCGACATGGTCAAAGATGAGAAGAGCCGCCACCAGCAAGACCCCGTCCCCGCTGAGAAGCACGAGCCCGCCCAGCTCCAAGTTCAAGAACACGAGGAATCCGTTCCCCTCAGTGTCGAAACCGGGCAACGACCACACGGCCATGACCATTCCTCTGCGTCACTCCCAACGCCTGTTACCGCCCCGTCCAAGCCCCAGCGTACCAAAATCCCTGCCGCTGCTATCATTCCCATATGGATAATCCTCAGTTCGTCTGTCATCTTATACAACAATCGCGTGTACAATACCTATGGGTTCCGCTATCCTGTCTTTCTCGTCACTTGGCATCTCACTTTTGCTGTCAGTCCATCTTTCCTTTGTTGTCGCCACCTAACATGTTCTTGAAATAGGCTATTGGCACGAGAGTGCTTCAACATACCACCAATCTGCTCGATGGCGTCAAAGACGTCCACATGTCTCAAGCGATGTTCATGCGCTCCATCCTCCCAATCGGACTGCTCTTCAGCGCCAGCCTCATCCTCAGCAACACTGCGTATCTTTATCTCAGCATTGCATACATCCAGATGCTCAAGGTATCCTCAGCTCCATCTGCCAGACACATTTCGCCTTTTTATCTTCACCCATATGTGTTCGACATCGCTGACACAATAATCGCAGGCTTTCACGCCGGTCGCGATCCTTCTCGTCTCGTGGATCAGCCAAATAAAGGAGCCAAATCGTCGTCTAGCCATGATTGTCTTGATGATCTCATCAGGTGTTGCCCTCACCTCGCACGGAGAGCTTCACTTCAACCTTGCTGGATTTTTGACTCAAGCTGCTGCCGTTGTCGTATGTATTGTTACTCCAGTCTCCAGAGGCCCCCGTGATTAACGCCAAGATTCATTCAGTTCGAGGCCTCTCGTCTCGTCATGATCGAGATTCTCCTTCATGGGCTCAAAATGGATCCCCTCGTTTCTCTGCATTATTATGCACCAGTCTGCGCCACCATCAATCTTTTAGTCGTTCCTTTTACAGAGGGCCTTGCACCATTCTATGCGGTCGCCGCTGGCGAGATAAGCTGGGCGGTTCTCCTTTCCAACGCCCTGGTGGCGTTTTTGCTTAACGTTGCTGCCGTCTTCTTGGTGGGTGCCGGCAGTGGCTTGGTACTCACACTTGCTGGCGTGTTGAAGGTCGGTTTCATCACCGTATGTTTGCGTGAGGGAAGAGTTGAACGCTTATTTTTCAAAAGGATATCCTACTTATTGGAGGTTCTGTGCTTCTCTTTGGCGCGCCTATCACGCCGCTGCAAATTATTGGTACGACTTTTGTCACCGATTCTCGCGCTCACTCGTTTGTTGAATGATGGTTACTAGGCTACTCTGTCGCGCTGTGTGGGCTTGTCTTTTACAAGACGTCCGCCGGAAAGTGATGCGGTGCAGCATCACTTCCACCGTTATATCTTTTGCCGTTAGAAAGCTCATATACATTTCTCTCTCCGGACTCATCAGACGTGGGGGAAATTTGCTCTGGTCAAGATCCCCGCCTGTAAATATCTACGCGTGCCTTGTCGCTTCATGAATCGCTCTTTCTTTGCTCTATATCCCGCTCGCTGGACGTTATGTATCTTTGCTCGCTCATTTATAGATACCATCCATACTATAGAAAAAACATTATCTATTGTTCGATACATAGTTTCTCTGAATCTATTGATACCAGTACCTTTCGATAAGGATTCAGCAAAGCCTATTTTATGTAATAATCTGGCGCAGGCACCAGCTGCGGCAGCTCGTCGCAGTCTTACCTATCGCCATCAACAAAACGCCATCTGCGCCTCCACAACGCACGCACGCGTAGTACGCTCAAAATGGCCAGCCTCCAGGGCTATGTCGACCGTGAGCTCCAGATGCCTGATCTTGCCCTCCGTATCTTGACTCTCTTATTTCGCTAGGTCGCGTGTTACTCGTACTTCAAGATGGCAGGGCGATCGTGGTGAGTCACCCTCGCTCTCGAGAATCCAGCGACACTCAATGTGGCGCCACACGCTTGTAAACAGGGAGTACTCGCAGGCTTCGATCAAAAATCCAATGTCGTCCTCTCCGAGTCCAAGGAACGCGTGTACAGCATGGAAGAGGGCGTCGAGGAAATCCCATTAGGTCTCTACCTCGTCAAGGGTGATATGATGTACGTTCAGGGACCCTATTCTCATCTTTTGCTCTCTCTTCTATGTAATTTTTGTTTTCCTTACCTTGAAGAATTCTCCCGCCCAATTCTGCTACATATTCTTGCATCTTTCTCCCTGATCGACTTCTCATTTCCTAGTCTTCCCCTTCACCGGTCAAGAACAGGACGCTTGATCTGACGCTCACCCGCAGCGCCCTCATCGGGGAAATAGACGATGCGATCGATCAAGCCGTCGACCTCTCGAGCATTCTCGCAGAACCTATTCCTCCGATCCGATATTGATTCCACCTGGAGTGGACGATCTGTCGCCCCCCGAGGCCTCGATTGTCACCACACACGTGCAATGCATGCACCCCGCACACAGACTCACCTCGTCCTCATTACCCCTCCATTCGACCTGTCCTCACCCTATTTCTTCATTGAAAATCGACTTGCCTGACAAGAAACATACCCATGTGAAAAAGAGGGGATGGTGGAGAACTGGACTGATTATTCATTCAGTACAGTAGACTTTCTCATAATGCATACGAGTTGAGGAGGTGTTTCACCTATGCAGCATGAAATGTATGCAGCACCAAGAGTGTGACATTGACGGTGAATCTACTTCTTCCAATAGCTGTCCAACGTCTTCTGCTTCGCTGTTTGCATTTCCTCCCGTCGCACATCACCTCGAAGCTTACGAAGTTGTCTTACAACCTCCAAAGAAGTGTCAGCACCACTCCGAGTAATGCAAGCCCTCTCCAGCTTCTCGCACAGCTGCTCGTCGTCGGACTCGACCTCGATGATTTCTCCACATTCAACAACCGAACACGCCTCGTTGCTGAGGTCAAGGCATGCTAACCGTACGAACAAGAAATCTGAACAGGTCATGTTCATTACTTCCCTGTACCCTTGGCTGGACCTGGCCCCGCAGCCGGATTTTATTGTGACCGCTATTAATCGAGCTGCTCTACAGTGTATGGAGTATAATAATAAAATGGTTTGGCGTGGCGAGTGAAGATATAGAGATATATAAAATCTGTGTATCATCCATAAGAAATTGTAGCCGAATTTTATGTGAATGCAAGGGTAACAAGAGACAAGGACTGCAACTCAATGGGGCACCAAGTGTCCATCTCCACCAAGAAGCTCGTCAACTTGGCAAAAAGTGCGATCGGACCAGTCACCTTACTACAGTAGCGTCCTCGTTACGACCGCTTGACGCCATCGAGCATTTTGATGAGCAGTTTCACCAGACCTCCTCGAGGCATCAACCCTTTCACCACGGCGTGTCCAACGCCAGAGCCGTCCGTAGGCACAGGTGTATGCACAACCAAGCGGGCAAACACTTCACCCTGAGCAAGCAAATAAACGTCGGCGTAAAAATAATAAGGAATAAGACGAACTCACCACTTCGACGAAAATGACAAGAATGATAAGCCTAACAAGGGAGAACAACGTCGGTAAACGGGCAAGCAAATACAAGCAGAAGCTACCATATCACAATCCAGGTTATCCGTTCCATGGCACTGTTATTTAAATGATCATGTATCACATCCAGCTAGCGCGCGTCAGCATCAGGAAGCAGCCTAGAAAGTACGGAACGAATCACGTACGAAATCGCTCGCGACAAGCAGCTTCTCGTTCAACGTCCTGACACGCACCTCAACCTCCATGTACTCTCTCACACTCTCGTATAATCCGCCGAGACTGGCTTCGGTCCAGAAGAGCTCAGGCACATCGAGGACGTTCGACACGAGATTCACATCACGTCGAAGCTTGAATAATCGACCCGTTAAGCGGAGGGCGTCTCTACGCTTCAGGGAGAGGGCGCCAGACTCGGCGAGTTGGCGTGGAATGGAAAGTGCAAGCGGGTCGGAGAGGACGCGGGAAGCAGTGGTCTCGTACATGCCAAGTAAAGTGGACTGTGCAAGAGCGTGTGCAACAGAGAGCTTAAGAAGGTGAGATGACGACTTGAATGCTATTAAATGATGAAGGCACTTCAACTGAGAGAAAGCCGGAGGGACGTACAAAAAAAATCATTGTATATCCTTGGACGGGCGATGGATGGATCAATCTGGATGTAACATCATTATCCTACCGAAGGGAATGAACAATGCATGAATCCTGTGAACGTACAGAAAAATGACATTCTTCGATCTCCCAGTCATCTTCTTTTACCATACGACGGAAAACGCCTGCGTTCGCAAGGTCGTCAATGATACTTCGTTCTTGGGCTTCATTGAATCCATAAAACACCGCAACACCGTAAGCGAAAAAGACGACTTCGGCAATTGGTTCCTCTGATTCTAGTCCAGGGCCTTGTTGCGGCGAAGCTTGGTGTAAAATGGGTGTTTGGAGTTTGTCTCCCCCCGGGGGATGGTTATGTTCTACCTCCAGCATCCCCGCAGCGTCGGTGATGAATCCACCATCTACTTCTGTCTCGCCGCCCACCTCGGACTCTGCGGTGGCCACGAGTGTACGAGAGGGGTCTCTTTCACTCGAGTCAATGTGACTGCCTTCAGTGACATAACCACCTTCCCTGCCCTCCGTAACATACCCATCGTCTTCCGGCCTCGAAATTTCCTCACGCGACCGTGGGCGGGGAGTGGCAAAGTAAGATCCTTGGTAGCCATTCTCCTCTGCCTCCGAAAGGCGACTGAGGTGCGCTTTGGTGAATGCGACCGAGGATCGGACAGTGGTGGACGGAGAGTAACCCGGCAAGAGCGGTAAGTGGTACATCTTATCAGAGGCATCATACCCATTTGAATTTCATGCGATGCTGCAAACCGGAAAGAGGGTGACACTAACCACATACATTGCCTCATCAAATACCCTCGGCTGTACGTTGTGTTCCCGCTTCAGGAATCCGGCGAGAAGCTTCATCTTCATTCCCTCTGCAAGGCAATAGGCCGTGATGCGATTGTAACCGGCCTTTTCTCTCTGATCCTTGTTCATGCGCTCGCCCGCACTCTTGTACTCACGGACGAGGCCTGCGTCGGTCTCGTAGCCGAGGATATCTTCCTCTTCTGCACCGGGATAACCATAACCTAGAGTGACATGGAGTGGCTTTGTCTGTGGTGCGGAGGGTAGGAGAACGAGTTTCTCTGTTGTCTTTGAGGTGCGAAGGGGCTTGCCAGCTCCAACTGTTGCAGGTTTGGGCTTGAGTGTCGTCGGCGAGCGGGTGTGGGACGCAATGCGGGGCTGTTGCGGGCGTCGGTAGGCTGGGCGGGCGGACGGGAGCGTTGGCTGAGGCGGCGTGCGGAGAGATTGTGCTGCTGGCATGGGTCAAGACTCGTGGGAAAGTGTGTTGAGCACCATCCCCGACTGAAATGCATTACTTGCTTTCAGCATTCGTACTTTTCAACTGTTGATGAGGCCGAGTGGTCGACCACCATGCTTATATAGATCGGGCAGGTGTATCAATACCTGATGCACCGAAGCCACTGTCAATGCCAACACATGCCCATGAGTTTCGTTGATTTTGTAAGTACGGACGGGCTTGATGTTCTCTCTAATGTTTCATCAGCAACCCCGAGAGACAGGTCGCAGATGTACTCGAGGTCTTGGTGAACTATCTCTGATCAACTCATCACCATCGAGGCCAACGTGGATCACACATTCACTACCCTTGCATGGTTGAATGTTGAACAGCGGGCAGCAAATTTGTTGCATCTCGCAATAATGTATTCAGTGCTTCGAGGTGTCCACCAAGTTCGTACTGGCTGCGTTGCAGGTTAACAGTGCACATGGCCCGTCGATCGCTCTAGTGGCCAATGGCAAGTTCTTTGCTTCCTGCTCAGGACAATTCATCTCGTTCCGGGACCCTTTGACACTTTCTCGGAATGGTCCAGTCGTCGAGGACAGTCAAGAGTCATGGTCAATTGCTCTCTGCAGATTACTGCTATGTTGCCACTCAAAGATCTGATGGGAAATTTGTGATTCGTAACCTCAGCATCATATGGTTCTTTCCATGCAAGTCTTTGTGCATTCATCATGTTGGCTTACTGGATAACATATACATGTTCTAGGCACCTACTCAAAAAAGTAGCCAACCTGTAAACACTTGAAGGTAATAACAAGACGAGAGGGCTTCGACCTCAGGTGTCCATGACAACAAAACACCAGACAGTATTCTGGTAGGTGTTTGTCAACTTGCCACCGAGGAAATTGTGTTGACCCCTGAATTCACACACTAGGAACAACCCGCGACCCCAAGTCCGCCTGAGTCATGACGAAAATGATCTGCTCGGGGTACAACCTTCGACCTTTTCCTTTTTGACACTGGTTTTCATGGTAGCATAAGACGGAAGTGCCAACTACCGCACCCAACCCTTGTTTGAGCTCTGCCGATTCACCATACTATTCCTTTGTGTTGACGTTGCTGGAGCCACCGTCCCCGGTTTTCGCTACCCAGCATCACGAAGGTGAGGTAACGTTACCAGGCCCCTCCTGGGCTATGCCACAGCTGCCAGATGCGCCCGACTCAGATGAACATTGTAATACTGCGGTGTCATCTGGGGTATCCCGATGGTTGAAAAGTGGCTGCGGATGGTCGTTAAGAGGGGCGACAACAGTCAGAGCTCGTATTAGCCAGATCGCCTTTTTATAAAGTCGGTCAAGTTGCAAATCCCCGATCCCATTCCAACTCACCGGCGAATGGGAGTACTGCAAATGCTGGCCCTATATGGATGGCTACAGGTCAACGTGTGCTGGTCAGTGTGCTCTTCTTCTGTACGGAAACGTATGCGGTGCATCTGACAAACCATCTCGGCGCGGTTTGTTGATTGGCTCACAAGACACCAACGAAAAACAAAATAGGTCTTCGGCGGAGCGCAGGTGTTAGCGCGTTATAGCGATTAGTTGTACGCCTCCATTACTTCTTCCATGACATCAGGTCCAAACTAAACGACACGTCAAACAATGAGACCGCATCTTGGGCCTGTAGCACAAGATCGGGCACTGCCACCTTGCGGGATTGTCAGGAGTCGGCTTCGACCCACACTCTCACTTCAACTGTCGACCTCTTTCTATTGGCAAGCAACCGTAGATTGGACCGGGCGGTCCTCTGGGCCGTGAGACGGGCCGTACTGAGAAGCCTGATGCGTTTACAGCGACAGAAGACTGATACGTACACTGAATCGGCACTGGAGATCTGGTACATCTACCACACTATCCATCATCATTTACCAATGTCTCGCCACCCAGTATGTGTATTCAATGTTCTGCTGTCTCGACTTGAGAATCAACCTACATAGTTCACTCCCCCTAGTTTGTCAGTCCGTCCAAGTCCATATCCAACCCTTCGTAGCGAATCGGCCTCGACGAATAGTACTGCTCCATCCAAACCCAATGCAATCCCCGGGTTCATTCCAAGGAATGATCTTGAGCGGTACATCGTCCCTGTCTCGAATTCCCACCCTCGTACCGAGGATCAGTTGGCTGCAATGTTGGGTGTGCGTAATGCGGCTGAGGTTTTTGGAGCTGTCCAGAATTATCACACCCATGTAAACAAGAAGATGAAAGAATGGGGCACGTTGAAAACCCTAGGGTGCGGAATAGTACATTTGAGTCACTTTGATAAGCCACTTCTGTACATCTTGTGTACTTATCCTCAAATTGGATAGCAGCAGTCGGATTCGGAAGTATCATGCATTACATCAGCGACCCGCGCTGAACATGCAACTTGCAGTGAGCACATATCATGGACGTCGTACGTTCCTCGTCCTCGTCGCCGTTCCACACTGATCCACGTCTCACAGGACTCTGACCAAGCAGCCGTCGCGTCGAACGTGGACGACTGGCTTGCACGCTTCTCCCCAGTCGCTGGCTCCAGACCTGCTGCCTTTCCATTTGCCTCACACAAAATACGATCCATCGAGGCTCGTCGGGCACGCATGTCCGACTTGCTTATAATTGATGTTCTCCTCATTCGCGGTGGCATACGCAATCCCCACATGCTCTTCCCTCCAACCGACTGGGCCACCCTGCGCAAACTTCTTGGTGCCATTGATGAGAGTGTCTATGACATCCTCAAAAAGGACTGCTTGGTGTATATCCTTCTTAAGTGTGCTTGGGACATGGAACCAAAGGAAGCAAACCCCGGTTGGGATACCCGCTACCTACAAGATCGATGCATCGCTCCTCAATTTGCGGCATTGGCGGACGCATATTGGTTGTTAGATACAGGCACTCACCTTGCTGTACGTCCTGTCTTTGAGACCGCTTCATGTTTCTGGTTTTTTAATCAGTTGTTTTAACTGTTCGCCTCTAGAGAGCGGTCTCCATACTCTCGGATGCTCGTCTGAATAGAGACTATGTTTCAAAAATTCTGCAAGCACTCGCTCTATCATCTTCGCCCGTTTCCTTTGCCAGTGGTACTGCCCCTGCTACCGCAGCGCTTATTGTCAAGTACGTCCGCACTGCCAAACCCCTGCTCACCGAGCCCGATGATATCGACCTCTACGCGCTCTCACTCGTCCAACTGTCTTTCATGGATGCATGGGCATACCAAAAGTCGTTCCCCGAGGGAAGCGATACCAGAGAAAGGTTACTCCACAAGATAGCTGGCTGGTGTTTGATGCGTGCGTGTTCAGTTTTGGAACATCTTCCTATTCAAGTCATCCAACTAATATAAACGAAACCACATTAGCAACACCGAAACAAAAACTTCTCACTCAACTTCTTGCATTCCCACTGTCGCCCTATGAACTGTCCTTTCTCCATACGCTCGCTCTCCCCTCCCATTTCTCGACGTCATCTTCCTTGTCCAACATTAACACGGCCACCCCATCAGGCCCTGTGCTATCCTCACAAGCGATATCAATCCTGCAGGACCTCCTTTGCGTGCGTGCGATCCAGTCTGGGGACTACGTACACGCGATCAAACTCGACCGCCAATTTTCTTCTGTTTCGTCCTCTCTTGCAAGTGGCCCATCCGCCTCAAGTATCGCCACCCAGGCCACTTCGGCTGGTCGGGACACGATTGATCGAAAGTCGATCATTCAGGACCTTTTTGCAACGCTCCCGCCCGCGGAACGAACGCTACTAGGAGACGAAATAGGCAAAGTCGCCATTGGCGTACGCACTAGCACATCATCACCGTCGATGCTGAGACACGGGACTTCTGCTGCAAAGAGACCCTTGATGACCGAGTTGTGCGTGAGCGCGAGCTGGGAGGATGTTGGTACAAGTACAGGATCACCCGCCCCCTCCGCTTCGATTTCGATTTCGCCGTCGGCCATTAGTACTGGCTTTGCGGGCAGGATGACATCAGCGCCGGTGTCTATAACCAGCAGGGTGAACCAGTCTCCTGCGTCACCCTTCGCGGCGCATGTGCTAAGACCGCGGCCAGCGGCGGGCCACCAAGCACCACCAACACCCAAATTCACAGCGTTTGGGTCGCCAATACCTCCCACCACAGGCGTGAGCACGGGCAGGGGTGTGATCACAGAACGGGGCAAGACGCTGTTTTCTACTAGTGTAGCGGGCGTGCCGAGTGGCGCTGTGAAGCCCGCTATCCGTGCTTCGCTTTTTGATACTGCAGGAAGCGCAAAAACTGCCACGAATGCATTCTATCAGCCACCTCTAGTGCCGGCGATGAGAGCGTCGCTCGATGTGGGACGCGCGCTGGATGGCATTGGCAACAGCACAGGACATGGCGTCAATACGACGAAACAAACTGGAAAACCACAGGGAAACGAAGGTGACCGCGAAGACGTGAGCATGGGGTCTAGTTCTGATGTCGAGATCATCGAAGGAGACCATCGCAACGAGTCGGATGGAGAAGAACGGGACAGAGACGACCCCGAGAACTTCCTCACGTACGATAAAAGTGGCGACGCAGATCTTACTCTCCATGCGCGCCACGTTGACGAGATGATGGTCGAGGACCATGGAATCGGACCGGAGCTTGGGTTTAGCGTGTTCAGCGGGAGTAGAAATGCGAAACAGAATGGCAGCGCAGGTGAGCGTAGGAAGAAGGATACGGGCCGGGGTGGACATGCTCCGTATGTTTCCCCACCCCCTCGCGCTCGTGTCTCGCCTTCTCGCGAAGGAGACAAGAGTCTAAGCGCGAGTATCAATTCAACTATGATGAACAGAATACGTGCACCACCTGGGGCGTTTCATCACGAGGAAGAAGACGATGAGGACCGACTTGATGAAGATGAAGAGGAAGAGGAAGAGGACAACAAGAGAAGGGATAAAGAGGACGATCGGACGTCGCCGACCACAGCCATTGATTCACCTCGCCTCAGCACACGCACGAGAATGCAGGTCCAGACTCCTTCGCGCCCTTCTGCTTTTCCTCAAACCCAGCGCGGTCGCGGTTCGAAGACTACCACAACTACCGTTCCAACAGGTGATGCCGGCAGGCTGTCGACACGCACAAGGGCGACTTCTTCAAGCCGGCCGAGCTTGAGTCGGACTATACCCGGCGCACTGATGGACGAAGACAACGACGTGGATGGACAAGACGATGTGGACCACACGGATACGCATGGTGATGAAGATACGGAAGTGGACGAGCAGGAGGAAGAGGACGACGCGATTGCCCCGCTTCCATCGGGCCCCTCACGACGTACGAGAAGCACGGGGTACGTCGGCGGGTCTACGAAGTCTACCAAGCCGAAACCGAGCACCAAAGTGACAGCACCAGCGCGCGCGACTGCGACTGCGACTGCTACCACAAAAGGCAAGACGAAGGCACGGCCGTCCGGGGCGAAGACACCTCCGCGTAGGTCATCGAGGCTCTCGACGGCATCGTCAATTTCGCCGGATCACAGCGAGGCTGCGTCGCCTACAAAGAAGGGACGGAAAAGCACCGGCTTGAAAACGTCTGTTACTGGAACCGGGAGCGCGACAGTTGCAACCCGAAGCAGTGCGAGGCGGAAGCGGTAGGATACGCGCGGGGGACGAGTTCGAGTAGATCTCTGTTCACTTAGTGCTTGAATTCTTTTTTACGTCTGTACACAAAATCAAGCTGTACTCTGGGTCGGACGCTTGAACTTCCCTGTACCTCTCTTTGCGGTATCACACCAAAGGCGTAGCAGTGGCGGACAGTTCCCCGACGACTAGATGATCCAGCAGGCGTACTAATAAAAAATCAACTGCTGATTCGGTTGTCTGGGTTAGGATAGCAAGACACATCGGAGGGGGATCGCCCAGGTTCCAGTGTCTTGTGTTTGTACGGTTGGACGAATGATCTCGCGCGCATCAGAGACGCTATACGAAGATGTGTTCGTCTATTTCATTTGGCTCATCGTGATCGACATAGGGCCATGAGTGGGGTTGTATGGCATCTATCATCTCGTTCAACCCGGAGGTTAGAATCGCCCACATCTCGCGGAGACCGACTGCGCGTTGCTGCCATCGTGACTTTCGAATACGAGTTTTCTCGGTCAGAAATACCAACGAATTGGCGATAAATGATTTGACGAGCAGAAAAAATGTCGCGCTGCCTATTTCGACAAGGAGAGTCCGCGCCATGGTTTCGCCCGCAGATAGCATGTAGATCGAGGTGGAAGGTGGAATAGATGGTTGAGGTACAAGAAAAAGTCCCGTTTCGCTTGCAGTTAGGCGTTCGAATTGGATACGACTTTTGTCTCGTGGAGGAGGCAGACCAGGATGCCGAATAGATTGCCTTCCGAGCCCCGACCAGAATCATCTTCGTAGGCCTGACAATCGCGGTCGAATGGCTGACGGGTTCTCCGGCCTCCAGTGGAATGGTAATGAAGGGTCGAGTACGGCGAGGCCGACGACCACGCTACGAAATGGGCTTTTCTCGTGTTTCGAGGCAGATAGGCCTTTGGTATCTGGTTATGCTCAATAAACTTGTAAGTTAGTAGTCAAGTCCGAAGGAGTTTACTACCAACGATAGTGGTAAGCAGTCAGCACCGCCACCGGTCTTTCTCCTCGTCTTAGTCAGCGATTACATCCAATCATCCAACCACCATGTTCAATGGAATCGGCTTGCCGACCCCTCGCGGAAGGTACGTTCCATCACTCCTCAGGTCACAATGTGTTTGAACACGGGTATCTTACGATTCTTTTAACCAGTGGTACGAATGGCTACGTTCAACGCAACCTGTCTATCCTCCGGACGCACGAAACCGCCGCTGAGCGCGCTGCGGCATGGGACGTCGCCCCCCCCAAACATAGGGAGCCTGACGAAGCGATTTTGGAGCACGAACGAAAACGAAAAGTGGAAGTCAAGTGCTTGGAGTTGCAGTTGAAACTCGAGGACGACGGGTACGTTTAGCTCTCTCTTCTTTTCTTTCATCCCTCTTTTTTTTTCTCTTTCTCTCTCTGTTCGTGTTGCTGATCAATTCCTATCCCCTTCTTTCGCTTTTCTCTCTTTTTTTGAACAGACTCGAGGAAGCAGAAATCGAAATCAAAGTGGCAGCGCTGCGTGAAGAACTTCTCGCCAACCTTGTCTCGCTTGCAACCTCGGCCAAAAATTTAAAGTCATCTGACACACACGCTATTGCCGCCGCAAAAAAAGCCGAGCTGGACAAGATGGCCCGTGCACTCGGTACACGCAAGGACTATACCGAAGGCGAGGCCTTTGATCGTGAGAAGCAGGAAGAGAACAAGCGGACCCGGCTCATCGAGCGTGAAGAGCGGGATAGGAAACGAGAGGAGGAGCGGGCGAAGATGCGAGAGCAGCGTCAGCGATGGGAGGCGGAGAAGCGCGATCGGGATCGGCTGAGGAGGAGGGAAGAGGATCGGATGAGACAGGAGCGTGAAGCAAATGAGTCAAAGAGAAGGGAGAAGATGCCGCCGCCCGTGCCGCTCCACCGAGAGAAGTCTGGGCGTGACTCGTATAGAAGGGCATCCCCCCCGCGTCGTCGTGAGGTAGGGTATGAGCGAAAGCGAACGCGGTCCCGCTCTCCGTCGAGGTCACGATCACCTGATCCAGTTCGCCGTCGTCACCTGCGTTCGCCTGCATACTTACGTCGACGGTCGCCCCCGCCTCGTCGAGCGCTAGGGCATTCTTTCTCTCCACCTCGGCGCCGCTCACACTCCCCACCCCCGCGTCGTGACCGTGATCGGTACGATTCGCCACCTCCGCGGGGAGGAGATGACAGGAGCGAGTCTCCCGTCCGTGATGATCGTTCGCCTCCACGCACTAATGATAGCCGAGAGGAGAGGAGAGGGCGAGAATCATCGGCGTCACCGAAACCCTCCGTGGACTCTGCTCGTTCACGCTCAGGGTCGGTTGGGTCCTCGATGTCTGTCAGCACCAATGAAAGTGGGTCCAGTAGGCGAAGCAATTAAAAGAAAATATGGATTCTATGTTACTTGGCTGTGATGATATGGTCTTTTGCAGTTTTTATCTCATGTCCTTGTAAACCTACAGGCGATGTAGTGCTTTGATCGGTTACTAGAATCGTTTTGCTCTGTATAAGGGCGATGCTACACTGGAGGTTTGTGCTCTCACAACGAGTGCAATGGTAATACTCCACCTGATTCGGCTATGTCGCATTGTGGTCCATTGAGCGAACTCAAGGGTACGCGGGAGCATTGACAGGTCCGCGGCAACGTGTTCTGCGAGCTGAAGCTGATATATGGAGTATGGCTCCGGCGTACCATACCAAAATGTATAAACGAGACATTTGTCCGCGGCTCCTCGACAGAGAGACCTATCCAACAAGCAATTTCAGGGCCAGACGCTGCATGGGACTATGCGAGATCATCAATGCTGCCGAGAGAAAGTATCGAGGCCAGGGCTCACCAGGTGGGTGGTACGCGCGGGTGCCCGTGCGGTATGAACGACCAAATCGGCGGGAATGCGTTCCTGCTGGTCGAAAATATCTTGATCAGAGATAGATGGGTGTGCAGAATCGGAGATGATGTCGTCGTCGTCTGCGGAATTGTCTACGGAAAGCAGCTTCAACAATTGCTCAAATGCAATCTCTGATGCCGTATCTGAGCCTGAGTCAGGCGGCTCTGATTCGAGCTCTGTCACGGATTCTGCGAGCAAACGGAGGTTCATTCCCTCCTCGTCGTACGGAGTGATAGCATCGACCGACATGGTGATGGTGAGGACGGAAAGCAAGTTGGATCTCATACCTAGAGGCTCTAGGGGATTTTACCCCTATCGTGGATACAAAGTACAAAAATGCTGCCATCACCGTGCCGTTGTCTGCTGTCCTCCTGCATTCTGCTTCAAACGGTCGATCAATGGCGCATCGGCCGCATCTGCAGCGGGTATCTCGAGCTTGTTCGTGCCGTCCTTTTTGCTCGTCCTCGAGTCACCCTTGAACCCTATAAAATATACTCTGGACAGATCTCCGCCAACCGAATCCCCCTGTTGGTATTGATTCAGTCCAACAATCACACGACCCCATATATAGTAACCTCAAGGGAAAGAAGACAGCGAATCCAGGCAGAGGGCATGCGGGAAGGTTCGAGAGAAAACGACTCACGAAGTAGAGGCTCAACGCGTGCACGCTCGTGAATGCCGCCACCCTCAAAGGATACTCCACAGCCTTTGTGTCCCCTTCCAGAAGACTTATATCGAGATGTGGCTTGGTGTTCTCCGCATCTGCGAAATCGATGATGTTCGAGTAGTTGGCGAAGATCCTAAGATGCCGTGGAGTTGTCTCTCCGCGTCCTGTTCGGTTGTGCCGTCGTCCGTGCATCCCAGTGGTTCGCGAGCAGCAGTCGATCGGAAGAGAGTGGGTCGGTGCGTGAAAAGTTGGCGACATGGTGGGAGAGGCGTTAGCGATCGCAGCGTGGTGACTGGGGGAATGCACGAGGAGCACGGGAGGAGAGTGCTTTACCGATTTTGAGTATGACAGACTTGATACGCACGTTCTGGGAAAAGGGAACGTGTATGATCATCTGTGGCAAGTGGCAGGGTCGCTTGAAATCACCGCCAGGCTCGTCGTGGTTCGTCCTCACCTGGTCGTCCACCCCCGAATCTGCGAACTGGGTCGTGTCCTCGCGATCAGACCACGGCTTGATGAGTGCCTTTGCTTGCTCTGGAACGGCGAGATTCAGTCCATGCACGCTGTCGTCGGGTGATTAGCAACGAGTCGGACGGCGAGCGTATGTGCTTACCTGTCCCGGTCAATGTAGCTGAACAGGTTTGCATGCTCTGCGGTGGCCGACATGACAGTCCGAATTCGGAAGCCAAATAAAATAAAATAAAAATTTGGGTCTTTCAAGTGCGGCGATGAACAGGCTAACGCGTCTCGCTCCTGCACTGTCGAGGTCACTCCAGCCATGGACACGTCCTACCTCGTCGTCTTCCTCGGGCAGGCCTCCACAGACCGCCCAGGCCGAGCCCTCGTCGACCCCGCTCAGCACAGATCCCAACGAGCGAACGCCCGCCTCTGCGCTTGGAGTACCCCTTGCAGACGTCCCTCAAGACGGGTTCATCCCCGACCTCATGCAGTATGACAAACTCCTCGACGAGCACTCCGCCGCAGACTTCCCTCCCACTCAGCGCGCCCCTTTTGCCAACCGCGTCATCGTTCGAAACGACCCCTCCATGATCATTGGCAACTTTTATGACACCTCTGCTCAGGATTCCCAGGACCCTTCTTGTCTCGAGACACCCGACGATACCGAGGCCATCTACGAGCAGGAGACCGAGGACCTGGACGACGAAGAAGCGATGGGAGATGTCCGTGAAACGACGAGCGAATGTCCTCTCGCGCCAGAACAGATTGCCAAACTCCACATCTACCCACTCATCATGCGCCGCGTCACACAGCAAACAGGCAAGGGCAAAATACACTCCATGTACTCCCTCGTCGTTGTCGGCGACGGGAACGGCCTCGTCGGATACGGTGAAGGCAAGGACCAAGAAGCCGCCGTGGCGCGAGAAAAAGCGCTCGCAAAGGCGCTCCGGTCAATGGATTATGTCGAGCGGTTCGAAAGGCGGACATTGTGGACGGAGGTGGAGAGTAAATTTGGGGGTACAAAGATTATTTTGCGGCCACGGCCTGTCGGGTTTGGACTGAGGTGTAATCCGAACATACACCAGGTCCTCAAGGCGGCGGGTATCAAAGATGCGAGTGCAAAAGTGTGGGGAAGCAGGAATCCGCTCATGGTCATAAAGGGACTGTTTAGGATGCTCCAGGCTGGCCATGCGCCATTGGGTATGGGTGATGGGGTAGGGGGTGGTATGAGGCGGTTAGACAAGGGAAGTGGTCTCAGGAATAAAAGTGCAATCGAGAGGGACAGAGGGAGGAAAATGGTGGATCTGAGGACACTATGACCTAGCGTTCTTTCGATATCTTGCCTACACCCCTCATGCAACACACCTGGGTGCTTACCAGGCCTGATAACAATAGTTGATCATCGATGAAATACGACGATCTGGCAGTGGAAATGCAACTCCAATAGTAGACAGCGAGCGAATACCATGCGGACGGTCTTTCTAGTCCATGTCTTGTTGTCAGATCTTTTGGAACACGCGAAGACATACTCGAGGAATGCCGCGCGATTCTTAGGACTCGTATGGGGTAACTCAAAGGATAAGAAGGTCGAGCAAACACAGGCACACCGATATCATACAGACGACAGAGTTTCATACCTTCTAATCATGACTGCTGCCGGAGAACAAAAAACTTTTCAAAATGGAACTCTCATTCATACGATGCAACTCCGAAAAGCAACCTCGTGTTTCAGGGACACACCTTTTTTGCCTCAGTCCCTGAAGGAGCCTTGCGGCGCCCTGAAAACGAGCTATTCCATTGAAACCCGATTTTCGAGGAGAGCAACGGAGCAATGGGTTTGTGATAAAAATTCCCCTCTCCCCCTCCCGAATTTCGGCGCTCAATGAATAACTTGGATCTGATAGAAAGGGTGAAGTTATCTGCCAATTCAGAATACTGATGACAACCACAGTTAACGGAGTGACACCGGTAGATTGTCAGATTTGTCCCTCATTGGACTGGAGTGTGTGATCGTCCTAGTTCGGTCGATGGTCGTTACAGGGCACTAGAAGACGATTCTCGTCAACAGTTGGCATGTATATAGAAGTTGAACGGGGATGCATAAAGGTAGAGTCCTTAGGAGGTGCCTCAACTGTTGATGGCAGAAAGTGTGATGGAGAGTCCTTCTTCTTGCCCTTGGTGTCAGGTCCATATGTGCATGCAATTGATCGACGCATGCAACTCCCGCAAAGAGGACGCACACTATCGCATTTGATATGCCGTGCTGCAGTCATGATACTTTCAATATATATCACTGTAGAATGCCTGTAGAGATATACCATTGCAAGAATCGCAAGCATGGATAGCAAGGTTTCCATCCGACGGTCGGAGGTCACCTGGTGATTGCGAGGTAATTTCCCACAACTGTTTTGAAGGCATCGATGTCATCATCGCACTATCGTCAGGATCAATGTCCATTGCCGTAGTTTCCAAGTACACTACGTCTGGGAGAGGTGAGGTCAATACACATGGATTTGCTTGAAATCATTACCATTGCGTGTTACGAGCGTGTAGTTGCTGGAAATCACCGTTACGAGGCGGTCTTTTTGTGATACTTCCTCGGACCTGAGCAGTCCCTGGGGTAACAGGATCAACCCCTCGAGTTTTATGGAATTGGCATCGGACAAACGCTTTCAAGTAATCCAATCCACTGGCAATCGTGGGTAATCGCAACGGAAGCAGAAGGAGCCTGCACACAACAATGGATCAACCCACCAACGATGACGGCTTTTAGTCCTTGATAAACTCACCTCTCGCAGCAGATGTTGATTAATGAGGTCCGATGGGTGGAAGGGCTGAACAATTTTTTTCAGCCCTTGAACACCTGACTTATCTGACCACCGGAATCATACCTTCAGATTAGATAGTTGAGGGAAGCGGCTGATGGAGATGTCCTTGCGGGCGCTATCGCTTTGGTCAACCGGAAGGCTGCTGTCGACAGCGTCCATGTTTGAGCTAGTACCCGTCCCAGGCCCGGCCGTCGATCCACTCCGACTCACAGATCCTCCACTCCATAGGCTCGAAAACCATGAACCGGTGGAAAACTCGACATGGTAGGGTCGTACAGAAGGAACATCCGCCTTGACATTGACTCGTTTTCCCAGTATGCTTTCCCGAACGGCGATTTTGTACCCGTGTATGAACACGGTTTGGTTTGATATCCCCTTGTAGTACTGGTCTGACGGGCCTACACGCCAATCCATGGCCCGCGTGCTCTCCCAACTATAACTCGTCGTGATATTCCTCCCACCGACTTGCACAGCCTTGAACTGGGCCGAGGCTTCACCTGTATCGGCACCTTGCTGATATGCAGCAAGGGACCAAGAACGAGACTTGTAAAATCCAGTGATCAAGTAAAGGGAATCATGGCTGATGATGCGGCCAAGACGTTCTTCTGCAAAGGTGTACCAGTCCACCGCGTGCTGAATCGCTTCGTCTAGAAACCGACGTTCGCTGCGAAGATAGTAGCGTTCAGCGCCTTCAGGAAGAATTAGAACTGCGCCTTCATGGGAAGACAGCGTGAATTCATAATTCAGAGGACCCGGCTGTGTACGCCTTCATCAAAGGCAATACGATCAGGACGAGTCCTCACGGTAGGGACCACACCGTACCTTTCCGGAGCTCCATCAGATTCGTCTGTGTTCCTCACCCTTGTCACCGAGGAAGTTGAAATGACACGACCCGCGCCTTCGGCTTCGGGAAACTTGGCAATGTCCCTTCCACTTAGCGGAATGGGGGTAAAGTTGTTTGGCACGCCGGATTCTCGATGAAGTGGATGTGTAGAGGGCAAGCACACGTTGAAAAAGACGTCAAAACTACCATCTTCTGGGACGACGACGCCGACATCTCCGATCTTGAGTCCTTCCTGAACATAGACTTCTGGAAGGTTCATGTTGGGCTCTGGTGTCCATAGCGGGTATCCGCGACGTGAGACGAGATGCCTAGCATAGACATCTTGTGGAGAGTATGCCATGGGAGAGTGAACCTCGAATCATGAGTCTCAGCGCTTGCTGTACCGGTGGCGTGGCTACGCATGAAAAAGGGTACAGTGTGGCTCCTAGATAGCGGAGATTGCACACATTCTAGGAGGTGAGCCCTCGATCAACCTAGGCTGGTGACCGATTCCTAAAGACTGATTCAGACTCGGAGCAATAACATATACGAGTGAAACCTCCTGCCGACGTTCGGCCGGACAACCCATCTCTATCGATTCGAATTGGACTCACTGGGCTGCTGCGGGTGTCTGGTCTGCGGTCGTTTCCCAGATTCCTTCTGATTCGCCGTTCTAAGCCCCGCAAACAGGGACACTTTGTGTCATTGAACCGGGCTGGGCCTTGGACATAAGAACATGCGAGCGATTGTTCCGACGCTCATGACAGGTCAATATAGCCCCTTCACGCCGTGGGATCGAGTCGAGAAAAACATTTGCGCCTTGAAGTTCAGGGTGGAAGACGTGGGGTCTCGCAAACCAAACATGGTCCTCAAAGCTAGTCGAGCTCGTTGGGCTAATATTTTAAAAATTCGAAACACCCGCGGCGCTTGCACCTGAGACCATATCCAAGCGTGGTGGGCTGAAAAGTCTCAGCTGAGACAAAAACAAAGGCCGCCGTTACGTTGTTAATAATGATTAGCCTCTTGGGCCGCGGCTTCTAGACTGGTACTACGAATCACATGTGCGATTGCAAGGAAGTTGAGGCATGGTGTAGGCGTGCGTTGTCGTGGTGGGTCAAGATACATAGTGTGCGACGGAAATTTCACGTACGCCAGGTACTTATACATACACTGCTGGATGCAGCAAAAAAAGAAGAAAAAGGAAAAAGTACGAATGAAAACAACAATGCCATGGTCATGAACGTCGAAGTGGCTAGATGTGTAATGCCAACTCACATGAAAGAGACATAGTGAAACGAAAAATGAGCACGACGCACGTCTTTTGTACAACGTATGCTTTCGATCGTCCATGTAAGAGCAGTACAGGTCGCTCTGAATGTGTGATGCATAGCTATGAAGGGAATGGTCAAATTCGGTAGGGACGACATCCGCGGAACCTCCTACGAGGCCCCAGCAGTGGCAAATAGTTTTGCGGGAGAAAACCAAAGCCGTCTCGTCCGTGGTCGTGCAGCCTGGCAACACTGCTCGTGCAGTCGAGACGTAACTAGCGTACCGGTCTGCGACGGTGCAACTGCCGCAGATGAAGGTTCCGAGGCAGGTGGAGAAGGTGACCGACGCCAAGACGACGTGGGGCTAGAGGTGAAAAAGGAATGAAATGGAAATACATCAGTGAACGAGCCTTTTCTTCCTCGACGGTCGTCGTCGACACTACTGGGTGGAGTCCGCGGTGGTGATGAAGCACGGGGAAAGGAAAAGCGCCAGAGAGATGGCGACCAACGCTTCTCTTCACTCCCATTTGAAGATCGAGGGATCGGAATAGGCACAGGTGGAGTAGGTGGAGGCAGCAGCCCAGAAACGCCGTTTTGGACATGCGATTGTTGGGAAGGGTGTGGAGGACGTGTGGAAATGGTGCTCATATGGCCGTGTACCTCCTGTCGACATGTGTTCAAAACTACAGCGGGCACATAAGGATTCATAGCCTTAGTTATGACAGGTTCACGTCGCCAAATAGCCAAGTGGGCAGGCGAAGTATCGTCCAGCATCTTCTTTGAAGTAACGTCTAGATCCAAACCCACCGCACTCCCAGAAGATGAAACGGTGGGGGGGTATGAAGACGAATAGTCAGTGTCTGAGTAGTCCCATGACGTCGGATCGGTGTGATGGCTACCAGGTGTCGCATAGACACCAAGGTCCACACTCGACGGCATAGCGGACGATGTCCAAGGAAGGGAGATCTTGGAAAGGGAGTCGGGTGAGGGGAGGTAAAAACAAGAGGAGAAAGGAGTGGCGCCTTCAACAGCGGTGTGCATGGAAGAAAAGGTGGTGTGCGTATTGTTGCTGCTCGTGAAGAATATTCGACGACCACACTCAGTGTTGATTTTGAGAGGCTTCGGGGGACCGAAGGTTGGCCTCTTTCGCATCATGCTTATGCCCTCGGGAGTGGGGGGAACAGACGGAATGGAACCAGAAGCAGCGGGAGATAACGGGGAATAAGTAGAAGGGGGTGTGCGAGGGGCTTCGTAAATCTTGAAAGGCTCGAGCACGATCGACGATGGTGAGCGTATCGACGACTCGATCGCCCAGGTTGCGTTGCACGACGAAAATTCTTCCTCCCAGATCGGGTCCCGAATGGAGTGCCTTGTATACTCCATTTCCAAATCGCTGTCCTTGCTCCACCGAGAATGAAGTTCTTCATGCTGTTCGGTAGACTCGCCAGGAGTGGAAGAATCGGAATCGCTCTCGATGTCAACATCGATCTCCCATGCACAACGTGCCATGCTTCCTTCGAAGATGACACCCTCTGCGTAGAAGTGTTCGACCTGCTGTATGGCAGCCCTAACCTCCGAAAGGGTGATACGACAGCGCCAGTCCATCTCGAGCATGCGGCAAAGAATGTTGTTTACTTCGGCAGAGATCGGAAGGACAGTGGGAAGAAAATTGAGGGGATCCTGGAGGTATGCCTGGAAGGTAGGGTCGGATGAGGATGCCGACTTCCAAGGATTGCGACCAGTGGCGAGATTCAAAAGTATAATGGCCAGAGACCAGATGTCATTGAATAGGGGGGAGTAAGACCCTGTCGGTGCGAACTCGCCACCTTGACACTCTAAGTGCAGAAAAGTTAGTCATGCACGCAAGCGGCGAAGATGAAATGCATGCCTGGGCTCATATGGTAAACGCTACCAGTGCGGAACTCCTCGCTAAACCTATCTGTAGTGGCAAGACCGAAATCGGTGATAGCAACTCGGAGTCCGCCGTCGAAGCATAACACGTTCTCCGGTTTGAGGTCCCGATGATATATCCCCAGTGAATGGCAATATTCGACGGCATCAAGAAGCTGAAGGAATATGTGTTTAATCAGGTGATCTTGTCCAAGGTAGCGGCAATGGTGCAAGATTTGGGAGAAGAGATCGCCGTCGGAAGCGTAGTCCATGACGAGGTAGGTGTAGTTGTGTTCCTCCACAACCCGGTGGAGGGTGACAACGTTTGGGTGGGCTGACGCGAGGCGGTGAAGGGCTATCTCCCGCATGTGTAGTTGGCGTTGGCGGGGACCGCTGTGAACCTGAGAACTGATGAGGCACTTGACGGCGTAATTGCGCATAAGTGAGTCTACGGCTCGGTATACGACACCATAGCCCCCTACGCCAAGGACCTCGACGAGTTCCAGAGTATCGTTGTCGATGAGCGTACCCAGGGCTGGGGGAGGGGGGGAATTCGCAGAGGACAGCTTCGGCGCCATCCTGGGGAACTACGAGAGGGGTGGTGGAGACCTAGGAGGTCGGGGGAGGGGGCGTCCGAAGACGGGGAATGTGGTGAGGAGCAGTGGGAAACAGGAGCGAAGAGCGAGCCAAGGACACCGGCAATTTATGTGAGTGCCCCGTTGCAGCGTGGCTGGCATGAGGCAGCCAGACCCCCAGTTGGTAGCGGTTGTTCGTGATAGACGAGTGGAAGGGAACGTTTCCTGCGAAAGTTCGATAGTGTCATCGATGCAGGCTACCTTTTCTATCGGCACTGAACCACGGGGAGATCAGTCATCATTTGAATAACGTTCAAATCGAATGAGTGCCCCTAAAAAGGCAGGACTGGGTGCATTACATAGTCAAGCGGTTTGGTGACTTTGGTCAGCTGGAAAAAAAAGAAAGAAAAAAAAAAAAAAAGTTACCGCGGAAAATATCATACGGAAAGAAGGGAAATGCGAGATGGAAATTCGCAACATTCATTCGATCAGCGATCGAGACACTAAGCAGCCTGGACCCTGGCCACCTGGTCATGGGCTACGCACCTGACGAACTCGCGGAAACCGAACCAAGCTGTGAGGTAACGAGGCAGCAGCAGCAGTCGTTCGGGCGCGACGCCACTGCGTTCAGCGGTGTGATGGCGATGGTCGGGGCTGTACCACATGGATGCACGTGATCGAGACGCGTCGCGCGCGGTTGAGGCAGGTCGGAGCGGCGGGGTCTCAAAATGGCAACTAAGTGGGTTTAAATCCCAAGCGAACTACAACGCGCTTCATTTTCTTTCCTCAACGTGTTGCACAGCGCCCACCCGTTTGCAGTCCCTCACACCGTCTACTCACCCCTCCTATCTCAATGTCCGTGCGCTCATTCACGGTCTTCCAGGACATCCCCTCCGACCTCTCTCCATCTCACGATGACAGCGATGGTCGTTCCCTGATACCCTCAGCCACGGACGCAGCTGCCACATTACTATCCACCCTCGCTGCAATCGAGAAGGAGAACCTTCACCCAGTCACGGGACAGCGCGCTGGTCCTACCATGAGCTCCGAGGCAAAGAAGAGGAAGACCGGCGTCCTCGCTACCAAAGTGCTCGTCGCTCCCTCTTCCAAAAAGCACAAGGAGCTTAAAGGCGAACAAAAGAAGACGCGAAAACCTCTCAGCTCTGCTGACAAGCCTAGGAGCTCTAAGCCAAGGAAAGGCAGCTCCAAGTCGTCTCGTTCTTCTCGCAAGGCTTCCCCGTTACCACCAGTTGCCGAAGAGCAGGAGTTACAACGCCGACCAGCGCGTCTCTCAATTTCTCAGATCGACATTGATTCTCGATGTTATGAGTTGACTGTCTCGCCCCTGGCAGACGTCTCGGAGGCCTATGATGCGACTCTTATGGGAAGTCAAGAGTCTGACACGCATGTGGAAAGAGTTCGTATGAATTTTCCGTCGCTATCGGCATGTACTGATCTCCTTGTAGGAGAAGTCGGTGGTACCGGCTATTCGTGATTATTTTTCTCCTTCCACGGTTGACAAGCCTCTTCAAACAACAAACGATGCAATATGCGGTTCCGACAACGCGTCCCGTCAGGCCAACGACTTCTCAACGCCCGAACGCGAGCATATCTACTCCGCCTTTACCTTTTCCTCTCCGTCGCCGACCTCGCAACGCTTTAAGCAAGCTCAATCGTCTCCAGTATCTCGTGCTTCCTCGGCTGCCGACTCGGAGCGACGAATCTAAAGTTATCTACTCTTCGCCCCAATGCGACAATTAACTCATGCGATAATGAGCGACCTCAGCCCAAAAAGATACCATTGCATTTTTGTGTATATTATCATTTCCATTTATTCCGAGCATCTCTACATCATCTCTACGGTCAAGCATATGTTTACCTATCTTGTCTTTTATGTCCCCCGTCTGGTTTGCTTGCTTTGCCTTTGCTCTCGTTTTGTGATCCCAACGTACCTTCGTTGGCCTGGGGCTAAAGCACATCCTTGTATTACCAGACATATCAGTTTAATCCATCTTCTCTATCTCAACTGTCTTTTGGTAACGCCATGAATGCTAACATCACATTCCGCAGTTGATGTCTGTCTGTGTCGTGGTTATGGGATGTAAAGGTTATACTGTTGTGCTATTCCAAAGTTGTTTGCCGGGGCATCTTGAATGTGTACAAGTCGCGCACGAGAAGGCGCATCAGGTTTCGTCTTCTAACGCCTGCGGTTTCCCACAGTAAGTATCTCGTTCTGAAATATTTGTCAAGGACACTTGGCCCATGGGCGCACTCCGCAGACTTACCCAAACCCTTGAGATCCCTCATGACCCAAACCTCACTCTGGTCCAACAGTTAATCACCGTGAGTGTGCCCTTGCGCTGTGATAACACCGCCGCCCAACCATTCCTCTTTCAATCTCGGTTCTTCAAGAATGAGGACCTGCTGCCTGTAGTCCCCGAAAATAGGACTTGGCGTGAATACAACTATGTTGCATTGCGCGTCTAGACGTTTCTTCTAAATAGCTGGGTGGCAGACATGTTCAACACAAACACGCGAGTCGCTTGGGTGAACTGAAAACGCAAGAACCCTTGGCACTGCTAACGTCCATGATCCAGTTAGATCTGTGAGTAGGTGGGATTCTTTGCTGTGACACCGTTCCTGATCTTGAACGCGCGATCTGGCGCAGTGTTCCATGTCATATTTCCAGTCGTCATCCGCGCGAGTTACGGAGCCTTTGGAGGTTTGGGTGTCTTCAATCGAGGCGTAATGGCTTGGTGAGGACACCTGACAGCTCCGATCCTCGTGCCCATGTTTTTAAATGGGATTGCAGTATATGGAATGGGGTGCAGGTAAGGGGAGGACATGCGTGTTGGTGATACTACGGGTCATGTGGCCTAGTGTGAACACTATCCGTAAGTGAAGCCACCTCTTTGGGGTTTGAATACACAATCTCATACGAATACGGTTGGGATGCAGCCAATTCACTTCCCGCTGCATCCGGAACGAATACTCGGGGACTTTGTGTGCTTCTTATTCTGGCTTCTCTCGCTGCCATTGATTCGGTTTCCTGTGCACGACATTTTCGTAAGAGAAGGTCCTTGGCCTCAGACTCCCGTTGCTTTCACCTTCTGGAAAAGTCGCCACTTCTTTGTACTCAAGATGGTGGTTGCGCCTGCTGTGGCGATTGTATTCCTCATATAGCGTGTCCTCAAAGCACGTGGTATAGGACCGTTCGTACAACAGCCCTCTGCTATCCATGGATCTAATCTGACCTGGCAATGGTCGTGAGTCTCGTATCATGCATCAGCAACTTGGTAATGCTTCTCATATCCGTATGTCTTGTCTGCTTCTCGATCCCCCATCTCACTCTGAAAAAAAATAGGAATGCATCAGACTTTGAAGGATGCCCACTGCGGCACTTGAGCCGCAGCTCGTTGCATCTCCCTTGGCATCTTCTGTCATGTGCTTGATCGGTATCCCAGTCAGTTCGACTTCCCAAGCTATAGATGGAGAGGCTATCCAGTCACCTATCGATTTATTCCTTGGATAAGACTCCCACTTCAGCGACGAGGTTTGGGGTTGGTCCTGTACTTACTACGTTCAGTGTGCTGGCTGTGGCTCATCGGTGGACTCGGTACGGTTCATCTCCGTTTCCTTTGTTATTGCACAGGTGAGACAGAATTGTTCGCATCCAATATGCAAGATGTGTTGCTATTATCTACGGAATGAATCATACATGCACCAGATGGGGTACGTGCGTATGCCACCGGACAGTAAACGGCGATTCACGCTCTGCTTCATCTTTCCTCTCGTTTTTTTTTTGGTAATGGGCGGCTTTCGTGTATGTGTCCGCGCAGAACGATATGCATCCGCAAATTCAGTTCGGCTGGTGCGGCCTGACTGCGCTGTTTCCTCTTCTCATTGTGAGTTTCGTCGTCAACTCCAATGTTTCCAACCCCGATGCGGTGTGATTGTACTGATGATCAATATCACTCTCATGTATTATAGGATAGATAAATGGGACCTTTTCCCTTTTCATGGTTAGGTCGCGGGATACCATCTGATTCACAGGGACACTACAACGTTGATTTGCTGCAGACAGCTGGCACTGGTATACATATTTCCGGCGAGTGTCTTGAGACGCTAGCTGATGATGCCGCACGTCAGTGGGACATTCAATGGGTTATAGCAGTGCCTACCGCTGGTATTATCATCACCGTGGTTTGATCTGCAGGTGCGAATGAGTCCACTTTTTCCTCCTGGGCTGCTCGTACCATGTCTCTTGGTTGATGGTGACTGATGATACTTCCTGTAGATTCTTGCGCCATGCAGCCGGCCATACAGTACCAACCGCGGCCACATGGACACACATACGAGCTCACGTTCTTTATGGGGTATCGTCGTCTATCGTGCATTGCATGCTGAATGGATTGTTCCCTGTCGTGGGTACAGGCGGGTTTCAATAAGATTGACGTGTCGGGATACCAAAAGGGAGGTCCATGTCAGTACTTGAAGGGACATGTTCATGGCAAACGAGCACTTTTTTTTCTTCTTCTCTTATTACAAGAAACTCCATTAAACCTTGATTTTGAAATGGATTCCTTTTTCGTGCATGTCCTGGTGTATGATGTCACCCATTACATAGGGCGCTCAACGCTCGAAAAGAAAAACATGATGGCGTCTGGTACTCAATCACCCCCGCTTGAAGCAACGGGATCTCATCTTCCAATGGGTGTATCGTCCATTGATGGGACTTGTTCACGACCGATGAAGGACATCGAACAGCGCGCAGGTAGGTCGCATCACTTTCTCGAGGAACTATCATGTCTGATTCATTTCCACTGCACGAACAGAATATTTCAGTGATGCGGTATGTCGAAACTTGACAGTTCAGCGTGTCTTCAGTAGACCTCACGGCCCACCGATATTTGCATCCAAACAGGTCAAGGAACAGTATGCACAATGCTTGCCCGCTGAGAAGCCGCCTCCGATAGAGAAAGAGACACAGAAAGAGGGAAGTCACTGACACGTCGAGTTGCGCTGTCCTCAGAGAACAACATAGTTGTATTTTTCTTTCCATGATGTACAAACGATCGAGACTGTTGTCCCACTTACGTTCTACTTTGTATGGGTACTAGTCAAATAACTGGACCACCAGTCCTCGAAATTCGAGCAGCACAAGTCACCTGCTAGCTCGATGGTTTCATCAGCGGACAGGTGACAGTCTCCAGGGCGTGCGACTGCATCTGCTGGAGTGGCGTTATCACGAATGATGTGGTTTATGGGCAGTTTGAGGATCTTTCCGAAAATCTCGCACATGTTGTACTTGGTCAAGCATTCACTGGCCGAATAGTGCATGACTCGAGGCAAAGCCTTGTCCAAATCTGTGTGTGAAGTGTGAAGGAAAAGTGAGGAAAGAGATTGAGCGCCTACCCGACAGACGAACGAGGAAGCGGGCAATATCGAGGACATTGGTGGGGTACCTTTGTGCATAGTCATCCATTTTGTAAGTCTTTCCAGATTGGTCTTGGACAACATCGAGGAGGATGTTGACTGCAGTATCTGAATTCTTCGGTGCTGGACCGTAACTTCAAAACCAAGTCAGGTCAACGAATCATACACTTTTAAGGGTGGACTCACAGCACGGGCACCCTAAGAACGACAACCTTGGCGCTGTATACACCTAGGACGGCCTTTTCACCAGCAAACTTGGTGATACCATATTCTTGCAGCGGGTTTGCCTCGCTCCCCGGCTTATAAGGAGGGTTCCTCCCATCAAAGACATAATCTGCGATGCAGAACACCCCCTGCGTGAGAAGGTAGGGATATCCGCCCGTACAACCAGGGTACCTGTGGAAATGTACACAAGGCTAGCGTCGTTTTCCCTGCAGACTTCGGCTATGTGTCCAGGGACGTCTTTGTTGAGCTACATGGGTGGTAAGTTGATAATAACCCGATAAGGTCATTGAAGTGTGGATGCACCTTCACTGCGGCCGCGGTGCCGCTCTACAAAACAGTTTTATAATAAATTCCGTCTCATGGGACCTGGCTTACATCTCTGAATGCATCTGGCCGTCTTTCAGCTGCACAGTGGATCACCCCTTGAACGGAATTAGCCCGTCAGCATTGAACCACCCCGAAAGTCTACCAATGGGCCATTGACATACAGTTAAATTTATGTTCGCTAAACAGCTTGCGGAGGGTCGAGCCTCCCTGGGAAAGCAGATCCTCGGTCAAGTCGAACCTGACTAGTCCTTCTCTGATTTGAGAGTGCGATAGCCCGACGGTAAGGGCGCCTGCCTGCTGGAATGCGTTGTACACGGCAGTCCCTAGGACACCCGATGCACCTGGGTATGATACTAATTCGTCAGATCATCACAAGAGACGTGGATGGTTTGAACCTGTTACAAGGACGCTCTTCATCGACTTGGATTGAGAGGAAGGAGCAATCGGCCACTTGATCGGTCACGTGTGGGCTCAAACCGGCACAATGCGGCCAGCCTTGATTACCATATCCGGTAGTCAACTACTTCACCTGCATCATCATCTAGCATTCTAACAAAAAATCGCCATCCGTTCCTCAAGTCAACCAACTGGTTGAAAACACATTGCACACGAAGACGGGCGCGATGGAATCCACTGCTGAACACCCGACGGTCACCTGGGAAGCAATGCCAGAGGGAAACGTGTTCTATCGACGTTTACAGCTCTATTCGATACCAGGGAAACTCCCCGACTTGAACGACTTCGTCATCTCCGGATGTCGAAACGGTGGTCCCATCGGTACGTGCGCGGCGCTGTTTTGCAAGCGACGGTCGTACGGCCTGTGCACATGTGCTAATTTCGCCCCTTCCTACTGTTCTATAGCACTCATGTCTGATACGTCGAAGATGATCGCGATAGGTCGCGCTGGTCCTGCTTTTTCGAGGTCCCAAATTCAGGTGTTTTCTTCTGCGGGCGAAGGGTTGCTGTTACCCAATGTGGATATTCTGCTGCTCCTACACCTTAAAACGACGATAGCTGACGAGCTAGTGGACAGTGGGATCAGGGCAGAATCATTCGGTTTGGATGGACTACCGACGAACGGTTGGTAGTGCTCAGCGAAGAGGGCGTCTATCGATTATACGACCTCCAAGGCGACTATCAACAGCACTCCCTCGGATCAGAGGCTGCGGAAATAGGGATAGCAGACGCTCGGATCCATGAGCATGGATTAGTGGCCCTGACGGGCTCATTGACGTTCCTGGAAGTCAAGGATTGGGAAGGCAGCAAGCCACTCACGTTGGCGAATCCCGGTGTGTATGGGGTGACGTCCGTGTGGGTTTGACATGAGAGGGCTAAAATGACCAAACGAATAGGATTGTCCGAGCCACCGCATGCATGGGCTGTCATTCCACCTGACCAGAACATCTCGCGACACGTCGAAGTGTTGTTGTCGGTGGAAACGACAATTTTGGCCGTCGATAACCTGGAGAGCATGGATCAGCGTGTAGCACGCGGGCCGTTCTCGAAGGTATCACCCTCGCCCAATGGCAAGTTGTTGGCGCTCTTGAACTATAACGGCCTTTTATGGGTCGTCTCGACCGACTTTCAACGCAGCCTCGCAGAGTTTGATTCTCAGACAGCTGGCGCAGAAGGCCCGGTACACCAAGTCGAATGGTGCGGGAACGATGCCATTCTCGTCACGTGGAACAGTCTTGCACTCTTGGTTGGGCCTTCTGGTGATACTTTGCGGTACGTTATAATGAGGACCGACATTCTCACGAGGAAAGTCACGCGATGACGTAGGTATTTCTACTCTGGAATAACGTTTGCAGTCACAGAACTCGACGGCGTGCGCGTCATTGGCCAAGAAGTTACTGATTTCATACAGAAAGTGCCCGGTATGAATGAGCGTTAAAGTGGACGAGGCGCCAACAGGGCTAATCCCACCGCTAGCATCGTCAATGTCGGTTTTCCGACCTGGTTCGACGTCTCCGTCTGCGATACTGTTCGATGCATGGGAGAGCTTTTCCCGGCGTTCGTCCAAGGCAGACGAGAGCATTCGAAGCATTCGACCTGAACTTGCAGCGGCTGTCAATGAATGTATCGACGCTGCAGGCCACGAATGGGAACCATACTGGCAACGTCGGCTTCTCAGTGTCAGTCCCCCTGACGACCTTGGATTTATCCTTTGTTTGACGCGCAGTGAAATGTTAAGGCAGCCAAATTTGGTTGGGGATTCTTGGATCTCTACAACCCTGGTGATTTCGTTGCGATGGGGCAGGCACTGAAGGTGTTGAACTCGGTCAGATTCTACGAAATAGGGATTCCGTTGACCTATTTCCAGTAAGCAAAAGAAAAATCCTGTTTTTGCCATCTTGCTGACGGGTCATACGCGTCAAGATATCAATATGTGTCCCCAATGCACCTCATCACCCGACTGACGTCGAGGAACCTGCACCTTCTCGCCCTTCGAATTTCCTCTTACCTCTCACTCAAGGCGGACATTGTGTTGAAGCACTGGGCCAGCGCCAAGATTGCCCGCTCTAAAGCCTCGGCTACAGATGCCGAAGATGAAGAGCTGTGCCAGGTGATCGTCGACAAGTTTGAGAAGTTGGGAGATGGCGCGGTGAGCTACGCAGACATTGCGCGGCGTGCATGGGAAGTCGGCAGGGCGGGTCTTGCGACCAAGGTACGCACACGCTTCATTTTCGTCACATTTGCGCCGTCCGTTATCTTGCCAACGTCGAACTTGCCCCAAGCTTCTTGACCACGAGATGCGCGCTTCAGATCAGGTACCGCTCTTGTTGACGATGAAAGAAGACAAGTTGGCGCTGTGGAAGGCAGTGGACAGTGGAGACACCGAGCTCGGTGCGTGCCTGTTTGTATCGTCCGTAGCGAGTGGATTTCCTGAACATTTTAGTGTACCACGTTCTGTTACACTTGCACAAGCGGCTTCCGCTCGGTTCCTTCTTCCGTCTGATCGAGGACGGGGGAGAACACCTTGTACCCGCTAGCAGGCTTCTGCAGGTGTATGCTCGGGAACAAAACAGGGAAATGCTACGCGATTTCTATTATAGTGACGACAGAAGGGTGGAAAGCGCAGTACTAGCGCTGGAAGAAGCAAGCCAAATGACGGTGCGTTGCTCTGGCGCTCGTCGAACCTCGTGCATGTTCGTAATTGCGCAAGGCGTAGGATCAAGCAGCCACCATCACTTCTATCAGAGCGGCGGAAAAGTTCTTTTCCGAGGACAAGGATCGCGGCTTTGAAGCCAAGGTACTTTTTTTTCCCCGGATTTCCGGAGCTAGATGAAGAGAATGCTGATTTATCGGAATGCAGATGATGGACGAAAGCGCACGGCTGCTTGCGATGCAACAACAGCTCGAAAAGGACTCGGACGGCAAGGTCAAGTTCTTTGGGCAGAGCGTCTCTGAGACGATACGTACCTGTCTTATGAACGGGATGAGCAAGAAAGCAGACAAGGTCAAGAGTGAGTTGAAGGTCCCTGATAAACGGCGAGTGGTTTTTTCCCAGTGTTAAATCGTCCAGATTGGGACACCAATCTCATTGCCATCTATTTTTTTTTCCTCAACGCAGTTTTTGGTATATCAAACTGCATGCGTTGACGGCCTTAAGGGACTTTGACGGTCTCGATGCATTTGCGCGATCGAAACGGAGTCCCATTGGATACACGCCATTCGTTCGACACCTCGTCACGGCTGGGCATCTCAAAGAGGCCGCGAGCTACGTCATGCGATGTGATGTCCCCAAGAGGGTGGAATTGTATGTACTTTGCGAGGACTGGCGAGCGGCTGGGAGAGAGTGCAAGGAGCGAGGCGACAAGAAAGGATTGGAGTACGTCCCTTTACTGTGCATTTATAGCCAGTCGTTGCTGATGGCTTTTTTTGCTCAGAACGCTGAAGAAACAGTGTCCAAACACGTTGATCGCACGAGAACTGGATGTGCTAAGTGCCTCAATGAAGTGACGACGCGTTTATACTTTGTCCTTTTTTCCCTCCTTTATCTGGTACTTGCGCTTCTTGCGGTTACCTCGAAATGAAACAAGCGTAGTTCATTGAATCCATCCGATTTGATAGATTCTTTTGAGAGAATGGCAAGTTCTCGCTGTAATCCTTCCGAGCCATGACCATTGGTGCCAAACACCTTTTCAACCGTACTGGACTCGAACGCATGCGTTGACCGGAGTGGGATGACGAGGTGAAAGGTGGGATCCTCGTTTGAATCATCGGGATATGAGAGTAGGGACTTGAGGCAATCGCGTATCCAAACGGCATGCTGAGCTTCATAGACAATGTCTGCACCAAAAACGAGATCAGCCACCGACCATGGACAGTGACACGGGGAGCTCGAAGGAAAATCGGCGGTGAAGTTTGGGTGCGGCAGCGACGCCTGCACCGGTCGCGAGGAGGGAGGCGCGACGTCGGCGGTCTCTCTCTGACCATGGAGGTCGCGATGAACTTGAACTCGAGTCAGCCGTCTTCATCGTCCTTTGGCACGTCACAATCCCAGTCTTCTACGGTGTCCGCCTTCTCGAGTCTCGTCTCGATTCCTGGGTCATCATCTAGTTTTCATTCGGCCTCGTCGTCCTTTCCGAGTCTGTCTCAGGAGACGACCGGCGCTACCACCACCACTGGTTCCACCCTCGTAGACCCAAATTCACCCGAGTTGTTCAAGCAGAACATACAGATCGCCATGGGGCAGGTCGCTCGGGTGAACACGCTCGCTCGGAGCGCGTTGAACGGCATGTACGTCTCAGCGCCCGCCCACATCCTCTCCGACGCTCATCACCTGAAATTTGGGCAGAAAAAACGCCTACCAGGTAGGTGTCAACCCAGCGCAAACACAAGGTTGTCTCTGCCCACTCCTTTCCCCCTAATGACGCTGTACTTACACCAACACTTCCCCCTAGCGGATTTGACGGCACTCGATCAAGCGATAGACGCTCTTGCCAATGTGCTCAGACAGTCTGGCGTCGGTGCCTACCCGTTCCCTGCACCCGAGGACAGCACACAGAATTTGGCGAGCCCGCCGACCGAGCAGCAGCTCATCTCGGACACAACCCGCGGCATTCACCAGTTGTACGAAGCGTTCAAGCGGATGCAAGAGAGCAGTGCGGTGGTTGCCAACCTCTTGGCCGCTCCGGATAACTTGGGGCGACCAAAGGCGCAGTGAACGTCGAGGTGAGGAGTACACGACCCCGAGGGTTGATGGCCACGTCGTGTAATCGGGTGGACACTTTTGTTCGAGGCATGCGATCGACGTTCGGACACCGCTGATGTCGATAATTTTGCCTCGTATAAGCAAGACACTATCATCTCTGACTCCGAACGACGCCCACCGGAATTCAATGTGCCGTGTATGTATTCGGACGACATACAATACACTTTTCTCTGTATACTGAAACCCCATTTTCGACTTGTATCCGCATACATTGGCAATACCCGAGGCTCGTTCAAGCTTGCTGGGTCGAGTTGACATAGATGGTGCTAGAGACACACAGGACCTGTGAGAACAATCAGCGATCTCTGGTCATTAGCTACATGCAGACTTGACCTCTGCGGGGTAGATGCTTGTGCAGGTTTGGTTCACGTTCGGGTTGTTCTGGAGGAGAGTACTCTCCGGAATGTGGAACGCGTCCGCGATGGAAACACAAGTGTCCCCAGACCGCACGACATAGGTGGTGTTACAGTCTTGTCCGGTGAGACCCAAGCAGATGACCTATACAGGATCGGGAGTCGGTTTCGGGATAGAATGGCGTCGTGAAGAGGGGTGGCTCACCTCGCCAACTTGGAGGTTGTCACAAGCCGGATCAATGACCCCGGTGTTCACAGTTGCGAGCTGGTAACTATGGATATTGAAAAGATGCGGTGAGTCGTCGATGCTGGTGATGTGGGCGACTCGCAGGCTCACGTGGAGACGTCGTATTTGGCAGATATGCCGTTGCAAGTATCGCCAGAGACAACGGTGGCGTTGCGATCGCAATTGGCAGGAAGGGCAGTTTGAGCTGCAACAAGATGAGAAACAAGAGTGAGGGCGTACCGCTGCAACAGCTACACACCCTGTAAGATGGCTGTAGCAGGGAGCGCAAAGATAGCGAAGAGACCAAACATGTCGACGTGAGCGGTGAGTGCTTTGGGGAGAAGACGATTGTCCTTTCCTCTGCATGCGAACAAGCTTTTATGCCTCGAGCGAAGAATTCTGGGGAGAAGGCGAGTCTTTCATTTTCCATTTATTACCGCAACGGCGATCACCAAGACGCTAGTGATCCAGCGAGGATCGCGAGTATCCATCTATTGTATCAGGTCAAACAGTTGATTCAGAAATCCTCATGCATGGTAGCGGACTGTGTGTTTCGCGAGTGCTATGACTCGTTTCATGGTCGCCATGTGCGTGTACGGGGTTGATGTGCAAGTACGACCAGCGAAGGAGCTCCCATATCCAGATGTACATCGGAGTCGCGGTATGCGACTCCAAACGCTGAGAGAATCCCTGCGCGATGCCAACTTGAGTTGGAGTTGAGCGAGTCGCCCAACCTCGGGGGTGACAGGGGTCAGTGTAAACCCCCTAAAACCCATATTTTATTTTGTAAGTTAAATAGTGTGACACATCTGTCACAGCGTCTCTGTCACAAAGGGCAGTTTCTACCCATGAACGATTAACCTTGTCTCTATGGAGTCGTACAACGACGTACCATGAAGTATCCCAAAGTTGCGGGTGGGTCAACACGTCTACCATATCGTGGATCACGGTAACGAAGAATCCCAGGTTACGAGCTTATCCAACAAATCGGCGGAGGTGGATTCTCCAGGTGAAGATCACACGCCTTTGTCTCTTCCGTAGCTCATACGATCATATACCCTCCAGCGTGTTTCAAGCCGTGCATATTGACCACCATCGGGTGGCAGCATGCAAGCTCATCTACATCACCAACGAAACGACCGACAAGGAACGCAAAATCATAGACAAGGAAATGAAAATCCATACCGCCTTGAAACATCGCAACATCCTCGAGTTCATCAGCGCCGTCGTCGTCGAGCCGAAGTATAAGCACCACTATGTACCGGGCATCTACATGCTCCTCGAGTTCGCCGCTGGAGGAGACTTGTTTGACAAGATCGGTGGGTATGATGTCAAGCACGCGGTCATGTCTTCGTGTTCAAGTCTGCGATAGCCCCAGATGTCGGTACAGGCGAGGTTGTGGCCCATCTGTACTTCAAACAGTTGGTGCAGGGAATGGCATGTCCCTCGTTCTTGTGTCCGATCGTGCCGCTCGCTCAACGTCGTGCAGGAATTCATTCACGGCCAGGGTGTGTGTCACAGAGATCTCAAGCCCGAAAATCTACTCCTAGATGCCGCCGGGACACTCAAGATATCCGACTTCGGCCTTTCTGTCGTCTACAGACAAAAGGAGACCGGAAAGACGCGTCTTCTGAGCGAACACTGTGGCAGTCTACCTTACATCGCTCCAGAGGTGTGTGACTACGTTTCTTTCTTTGACAACTCTGCTCATCGGAAATAACAGTTGAGTTATGAGGCACCGTATCAAGCAGAGCCTATAGATATATGGGGCATGGGTGTCATCCTCTTCACACTTCTCGCCGGGAGTATGTGGCACACGCCGACTATTGAGATGTTTCTGACCCTTTTTTTAGATACTCCATGGGATCAGCCAACCGGTCGCAGCTCGGAATTCTGCAAATATCTTTCCGGAGAGATATTTAATGATGAACCGTGGACCAAGTTTAGCACCAATGCACTCTGTACGTCGACCCTTCCCTTTCTATGACGGCGACCAGACTCTTTGTATAGCTCTGATTTGTGGTATGCTCGCCCTGGAACCCAAAAATCGCATGACGATTCCCGAAATCCAAGGACATCCTTGGTGCACAAAGTAAGTAGCAACCGCGACAGGAATGCAACGTCGTTCATCCCACTAGACCGAGTCAACTTGCCACACAAGGCCCACGCGCACTGGCTGAACAACTCACCCAATCCTTGCGCGACAACGGTGATCTCATGTACGCCAATCCCGACCTTTCCGGTGCTAGGTAAGCACTATCTCGCTGCTCCGGTTGGCAATACTTGAGAGCTTGCTGCCTCTTCCAAAGTTCAAAAGACGCCGACGCCGACGATATCATGTCCTCTACCCAATCCCAGTTCACGCAATCTCTCCTCTTGTTCGTAAGTCACCTCCCCTCCTCCTTCTCCATCCCGTTTTTTCTTCTTTCCAATGATCCTTCCTCACGCATCAACTGCATGCAAAACTTAGTCCCAAACCCAAAATGGACGACGCTACACCCGACACCTGACCCGCTTCTACACCTCGATCGGACCAGGCATACTCATTGATCTCGTCAAAGAAAGCCTCGACGCACTCGAGGTCAAATACAAGGATGCCCCCGTTGTCCCCGGGTCAGGATCAGGATCGAAAGTAGTCCATCGACTCAGGGTGGGCGGGTATGACAAGCGCAAGATCATCTACAAGGGGTGGATCGAGCTCGAGACGTTTAGTCGGATGCAGCACGTGTCGGGGGCGTTTTGTGTGATGCAGCGGGACGTGGTTCGTTTGTTTTTGTTGTTGGAATTTAGGGATCGGGACCTGATCCGATGTCTTCTTCTCTTTGGATAGGGGAATCCGATCTCTTGGAGGCAGCTTTGGAAGTCGTTGATTCTTTCGCCAGCAGTGTCTCCTCATGTCCTGCGAAAGTAAGGAGTCGACGATGGTGGTGTGAGAGTACAAGATTTCAATGATGATACCCTGACGGAACGGATGCACGGTCAGCTCGAACAATGTAGTTCGGGGTCATCCAGGAAAGACAAATCATGACCATGTTCATTCATTCACAATCACTCAAACACTCTGAAACCGACCCGCATGATCCAAGATGATTCTAATTGGATGCTCATGCAGTACAACGACACCGGAATTACATGATACACTGAACGTAGATGATAAAAAGATGTCGAGCTAGTGAGAAAAAAAAAACTTTACACCTCTTGGCTGGCATCCTCCTTCTTTCCTTTGCTGTGACGGATATCAGCCATGCATGCGATCAAGTGAACCGAGTGAACACACCTTGCTTTGCTGGGTAAGAGCTCTGGGTTGATGAAGGGAACGACACCCCCCTGGGATATGACCACATCACCAAGGAGTTTGTTCAGTCTGCCATAGATTGTGAGCGAAAATCCTCATAATAGACCTGGAAACTCACTCCTCATCATTTCTGATGGCGAGCTGAAGGTGGCGAGGAACAATACGTTGTTTCTGAAAAACATTAAGCGTGATAATGGAACATCGATATCCTCGCCACACATACCTTGTTGTCACGGGCGGCATTTCCGGCAAGCTCAAGAATCTCAGCAGCAAGGTACTCCAAGACTGCAGCAAGATACACTAACAATACGTATAAACCAGTGACGGATAAACTATGGAATAGGATGGGTACATACCTGGTGCACCGGCACCCACACGCTGTGCATAGTTGCCCTTTTTCAGTAGACGATGTACACGACCGACTGGGAATTGGAGGCCAGCCTTGGCAGAACGGGATTGTGCCTTGCCTTCGGCACCAGCCTTTCCACCAGACTTTCCGGCTTTTCCTGTTGATCCCATGAGATTAGGAGTCGCTCCGAGAGACCCGCCCCATAAACTGCGCACCTTTTCCAGACTAAAAGGTGCCTATGTGAGACGCATATTCATCGCAGCAAAGAAGAGCCTTGACGAACCATATTTGAATTATACAGATATACAAAAAGCGGGTGATAAAGAGTGGATGGTGGTGGTAAGAGGTCAAGAGAGGTCAGTCAACAAAGTGTGCGCGTTTCGCGTCATATATATAATGATCACGTGACACATACCGGACCTGTGCATTTCTTAATTTGGCAATGACACTCTGAATACTGAAATGTCCGTGCACTCGTCCAGTGAAGTTCTTGCTCAGACATGGTACACCATTCAAATGTTCATTCGAGAAAGCAGCATTGATGCCGCTGAAAATTCTAGTTCCAACGCCTGCCAGTGTAAGACCGTGGTGTAAGTGGATATGCGAACGACACGTGATACGTTCTGCCAATTTGGTGTGTTGACATTCTTGATCCTGAGATGTCCCGTCTAGTCAGACTATTGCTCAGGCATGGCACACCATTCACTCGTTGGAGCTCGTCGTCGTCGAGTAGTGCTGATCAAAAGGCAGTTGATGTTGTTACACCTCTCCCGCTGCTGCAGCGGCCACTGGGCGTCAAGGACCGGCCGGTAGCACATAACAAGACATGGGACGATACACGAAAGGAGTTAATAGATCAGGAAACTCGTCTCCAACAGCGACAGCATCTGTAAGTCTCCTTCTGCGTGGTCCTTACTCGTTTTCACCCCTCCAAGAATAAACGAAGCCGGCAAAGGCTACTTTACAGACTTAAATGCTACCCGGAGGCACGGAGGCAAGACATGGATAGCACCCAACGTCATGGTCAAGGAGGACGTGAGTGGCGTCGTACACTTGGCCCGTATTCTGCTAAGAAACTCCCGTAGAAAGCATTGTATTTCCCAAACATTTCCGGTTCTCGATTAGACACCCGGGTTCAGACACACACGACCGATATTTGTCACGGCCGCGTGTCTGTAATTGCCATGCTGTCCACCAGGATGTCAGAGGTGCTTGAGGATATTTTGTAACCGCGATGTGATGACTGATGAAGGCCAGGTGCACGTCAATGGATTCGTCTCACCGACGAATGCACGCAATTTGTCGAACCCGCTATACCGATATGTCCAGATCAACTTGCAAGAAAACCTTCTCAAGTCGTGGCTTGTGTCCATGTTCTTGTCTTCCATTGCGAGGGCAGTGCCTGAGGAGTTGCATCCCACGTATCTGGTGTCCAGTCAAAGCGTAGAGTTTGTGCGCGAGCCTCTGGGCATGACGAACAAGCACGTCGGGTATGTATACCTGGTAGACGAGAATCTCAAGGTTAGGTGGGCCGGGTGTGCGGATGCCAAGGTAGAAGAGGCAGAGGGACTAGAGACGTGTACCCGAGTTCTACTCAACCGACTTGAAAAACGTAGATAGTTGTTTGTCCGTGTTGGCTACGTGTCTCCAACAACCACTCCCTTCTTATTTACGGACACCTGCCTGATGACTTCCCCTACGCAACAGCTGCCCCCAGGTTGGGCTACAGAATGGTATGGTCCCACGTATTGGCTCTATCCTACTTGCTGAAGATTTCGTAGGGATCCGGACCACCAGCGATATCTCTTCATCGGTCAGCTTTCTTCTTGCACCGAGTCTGCACCGAGTCCTGACCTTTTACAGAGACTGCGACCGGAAGATCCCAGTGGGAACCTCCCGCTCTGGTCCCAGCCCCAATTAATGCACGCGAACCCTCGGTCTCTCCGCCTCCTACCCATTCGCACCCCAAGCGTCGCCAGTACGCTGCCGGCCAGACACAAGCTTACTACGGTACAGGTGACACACTCCCCGACCCCGCTTACGGTGCTGTAGGGGTCCAACAGCAGCAGCCAGCGCCTAGTACCCAACTCTTCACCCCTGGGTTAGCGGCCGAGCAGGGTTTCGTTGGACAACAACAACCACAATATCCACAAGAGTCTCAATACATCAATGCTTCCGGATTCGCACACGAGCCCGTTTATTACCCCCCAACAGCACCCATTAACCAGCTGGCGGATCAGTTTGGTCAGATGGGCATGGGGCAGAAACCACTGCAGCTCTACACGACAAACCTGTTGACGTCTCCACCCGACCCACGCGAGTTGAGTCGTCCCCCTCCGGAGATTCGGTTGCCGCCCAATTCGTGCACCACCACATCGCCATACGCGAACGCCGACCACAGCTACCAGCGGTGTACCCTGAATACTATCCCGACAACGTCTTCTCTCCTCAACAAATCAAAGATACCTCTTGCGCTTGTGATCACTCCTTACCGCACGGTGAAAGAGGGTGACCAACCCGTGCCACTTGTCTCGGATACAGTGATCGCACGTTGCAGACGTTGCAGAACATACATTAACCCTTATGTTCAGTTCATTGACGGTGGAAACCGGTATGTCGCGTGAATTCTCGTCTGTTAAGGCTTGATATTATTTGTCACATTTTGTCAAGTTGGCGGTGCTGTATGTGCAACATGTCGAACGAGGTGCCTCAGCTCTTCGATTGGGATCAGGTTCGGAACCAGCCTGGTGATCGATGGTCCCGTGATGAGTTGAATCATTCTGTTGTGGAGTTTGTCGCTCCGACAGAGTACATGGTTCGGCCACCTCAGCCAGCAGTGTACGTCTTCCTCATTGATGTTAGTCATGCAGCCGTCCAGTCAGGTAAGGGATCATGCATTCCGTGAATCGGCGTCCTTGATGTCCTTTGTGTTCAGGTATGGTCGCTACCGCGACGCGTACTATTTTGGAAAATCTAGACCGTATACCTAACGAGGATGACCGCACCAAGGTGGCGTTTGTTGCGTTCGACACGTCATTATATTTCTTCTCGATGCCCGTAAGATTCTGATCAGTATGTCAACTATTGGTCTCATTTGCATCTAACTGCAGCCTGGCACCACTGATTCATCTATGCTGGTTGTTTCCGATGTCGAGGACGTCTTTTTACCCAAACCGACTGATCTCCTCGTCAACCTGTCAGAAGCGAAAGCGTCCTTGGAGTCCCTCCTTGGAAGAATTAATGATATGTTCCAAGATAATCACACTGTTGGCAGTGCTCTTGGTCCTGCCCTCCAAGCAGGTTTCAAGTTGATGGTGTGTATATCTACTACCTGGGTCTTTGTTCATCTGATGGCATTGTAGTCTCCGATTGGCGGGAAAATCATCGTATTGTCAGATTCCCTACCTAGCACTGGTCCTGGTGCCCTTAAAAACCGAGAGGATCCCAAGATTCTTGGTACTTCCAAGGTATGGTTTATGGTTTCGTCGGAGTCAAAAGTTCTCACCCCGTAGCAAGGAATCTACATTGCTCCAAGCAGCGTCACCATTCTACAAGACGTTTGCTATCGAATGCTCGCGTGCGCAAGTTTCCGTGGATATGTTCCTCTTCAGCTCAGCATACCAAGATGTCGCTAGTCTCGGTATGAACTTCTACCATAAAACGAACCATTTCTGAACCTGCCTATGTTGCAGCATGTCTTCCTCATTATACCTCCGGCCAGACGTTCTTTTATCCTGCATTCAATGCCTCGCGCACTGAGGATGCCATCAAGTTCGCCCATGAATTTGGTGAAGTGCTTGCGATGCCAATTATGCTTGAAGCTGTCATGCGTGTCCGTGCTTCAAAGGGTAAACTGAATTTGTGTTCGTTGCCCGGTGTAACTTATCCTTTGGTTCCAGGTTTACGGATGGCATCGTTCCATGGAAACTTTTTTGTCAGATCTACGGATCTCCTCGCGATGCCAGCTGTTCCCACCGATCAATCGTATGCCATTGAAGTCCAGATTGAAGATACAATTACCGCGCCGTTTGTTGTTTTCCAGACTGCCGTTCTTCACACGACGTGTTATGGCGAGCGGCGTATTCGTGTCATCACACTCGCACTCTCGACGACGAGCAGTCTTTCGGAAGTATTTGCATCCGCAGATCAAGTGGCTATCGTGACAGTGTTGGCAAATAAGGCCGTGGAACGATCTCTCACGCACAGGCTGGAAGACAGCAGAGATGCAGTCATGCAGCGCATGGTGGACATACTCTCGTCGTACAAGAGTAGTATGACGGCTGCTGGTTCAGGTGCCAGTGCACAGTTGGCCATTTCCGACAACCTGAAGATGCTCCCTGTGTTGGTTCTTGGACTTTTGAAAAATGTAGTGGTCCCATTGGTTCTGTATGATGGTGACCATGCGCTGATATATGATGCTGCTGTTTGGTTAGGTTGGTGTCCGTCAAAGCGCGCAGATTCCTCCCGATCTAAGAGCATATGCTCAAGCATTGCTTACTTCATTGCCGTCCCAAACGCTCGTTCCCTACATCCATCCCACATTCTATTCACTACATAACATGCCTCCTGAGGTGCGCTCGTGGCACGCTTCCCCATCTTTCACTGAATTGTTCTGCAGGCGGGCACTGTTGGGGAGAATGGGATCATCATGCCAACGCCCCTACCCCTGACTTCGGAGCGCTTAGAACGACATGGTCTCTTCCTCATAGAGGATGGCCAGACGATCTTCTTGTGGGTCGGTCGGGATGCAGTGCCGCAGCTAATGTTGGATGTGTTCGATCTCCCCAACTACGAAGTCTTGCGTGGTGGCAAGGTGAGCGTCGTGCGACTGTTGCAGACTACCTGACCACCAGATCATGTATACTCACGATTTTTTTTCTTTTGCAGATGACGCTTCCGACTCTGGACAACCCGTTCTCGCAACGCATTAATACTATCATCCAAAAAACTCGCGAGCTGCGCAGAGGGGTATACTATCCCCATCTGTATGTCGTCAAAGAGGATGGCGAGCCACCATTACGACTGTGGGCACTCAGCTGTCTTGTTCAAGATCGTGCGGACGTGTTACCGAGTTATCAGCAGTTTATCAATCAACTCAAGGACAAGGTCAATGGGGCCAACAATTATTGAGAGGCATTGTGACGAGGCGAGACGTATAGAGTGGCTTGGCGTAGAGACGGAGAAAAGCTGATAATCCGATTTCGTCCTCTTGACATTTCTTTTCCTTTTTTTTTTTTTTTTTCGGCTTTAACGTGAAGAAGGCGTAATGTTGGATCATTATCGATGATGATTGACGTTTGCTTAGGACTTGACGTGGCACTCGTCTTTCTAAAGAACGTTGAAAGTGCATTGCCGTGTGCGTGCTTGGTTTCGGGTGACGCTCGTGCGAGAACGAGTCTTGTGGAGGGTCGATGTTGCTAAGCAAAATGGTTTGTACTAGCGAGGAAACACATAGCAGATACGGTTGGTGGCGTCTGAGTACCTTTGGTGGAGTCCGAGTGTTTGCTCGTCTACTCCTCGTTCTTGTATAGCGCCTCGCTTTCTTCGGAGGCAGCTGACTTGGCTTTCGTTCACCTTCTTGAGTCGCCAACATCAAACCAACAAGGTTTCATCCTGGCTGATCAGGTTTCATCTTGGCTGATCACGGCTGTTTTGTTTTCTGTGAGTAAACCGCCGAGAAATGTATCGCCCTACATGTGCTAAGCTGTATTTTGTGGTGGATCAGCTGTAGGTGTATCGCCCGGGAGGCTTTGCATCACGCGGGCAGGTCTGGTCCCCCTCCCACTTCAGGTTAGCTTATCTGGAATAGGACACTGGCCACCTTTCATCATTTCATCATTACAATCAGATGGGTATTGCCTCGGTTTTTTATCTTTTTCGTGAAGACTAGAGCACATGGTGAGCACAGGCGCAGGACAAGGATCAGAATCATTTTGGGGCTATCCTAGAAACCACCTGATTTCTCCTAGAGCGTAGCTGCCAGCGCCCTCTCATGAGAACATCAAGATGCGTGCAAAACGTATAAATGTTGTAGGATGCTCTCTCTCCATCTCAGACTCCTGTTGTATCGACGAACCACAGTTCTCTTATTTTCACAATGGTCTCTAGGCTTGCCCTTCTCAGCTACCTCTTGCTCGTCTCTGTAACTTTGGCTGCTCCTTCCTCTCGATCGGGGGATAGCCTTGCTCGCCGTCGCCAGTCGCAACCGCTCAACCGTCCCAAGGCGTCTGCTGGCGCTGTCTCCAAGGCGCAGTACAGCTCAAACTGGGCTGGTGCTATTTAGGATGAGGCTAGCGTTCGTATCCCATGGTCCACTATCATGCCCAATCTTACTGTTGTACTAACAGGGAACTTTCACCACCGTCACTGGTACCTTCACCATCCCCACCCCTTCGGGTAACGGCAGTGCTGCTACTTGGGTCGGTATCGACGCTGACACCTGCGGAAACGCTATCCTTCAGACTGGTGTCGACTTCACGATAAGTAACGGTCAAGTGTCATACGATGGTGAGACGTCCAACTTTTCTGTTCGAGTTATTTTTTTATCATGATTCATTGAACAGCTTGGTACGAGTGGTACCCTGACTACTCCTACGATTTCTCTGGCATCAGCCTCAACGCTGGTGACGTTATCCAGGCCACCGTCACTGCTTACTCTACGACTTCTGGTCTCGCGGTCCTTGATAACTTGACCACTGGCCAAACTGTTCAGCAACAACTCACCTCTTCTTAGCCAGAATAATCAAGTTCTGACGTCCGTCTCCGCCAGCGGAGAGACCGTCACCATCTCATACGTCTAAACGGGTGGTGACGAGCGGTGACCACTCTGTGTAGGAAAACCGATGAGCTGTGTTCGTATATATGAGTTGATGTTGTTTGTTTCTTCCAGTGTGTAAATGAAATGTGTAATATCTGCGACGCAAGCTTGCGAGACGGTAGTCCAAGGTACTTGATATCGACCGGATTAGATGACCAGATCAACAAGTTATCTCGGAAAAATATTCACATATGTCTAGTGTCAAGTGGGCATTTCTGATCAGAAGAAATACATTAGGTTTCAAGTCACCTACCCACTACCAGTAGGGTAGGATGGTGCGTGTCGAACGAGCATCCGACTTGCTTTCGGTGCATTCCGTCCCCTCATCGCCTGAGACATTCCACGACTCTGACGGCAAGCGCGCATCAAAAAAAGGAGTACGTACCGTGCAAAAGTCAGGAATTCATTGTCGTCGCACAGTGACCTCAAGTTTACCCTCGATTCGCGAGGTGGGAACGAACTGGTGGCCCTGGTTGCAAAAACAATTGTCGAGGCGGTCGCGTGGTTTTAACCTACAGGCGTTATCAGTAACCGTTATCGTGGCCTCAAGGCCACATCCAAAGCATATAGATACCGTCGATTTTTTCCACCCCCACAGACTCACTTCAGAATTCATTCCGTCGAGGCATGGAGACCACACATCCACGACACCCAACGGCCCAATCCGACGGCGATAATATTCGGATTGGCGACGATGTCGAATTGAGCGACCTTGGGCGCAATGTCCCTGCTAGCGCAACAAAGCAAGCCCCGATCATGGGTGCAACGAGTCACACTGTGGTCCAAACCAGGGCACAGCGACTCCATGCACGTATCCAGTTCGCGACCCTCTGCTGGACGCTATACCTCGCAGGTTGGAGCGACGGGACGACAGGTCCGTTGTTGCCACGAATTCAAAAAGTCTACAACGTGGGTGTCCTCGTGATCTCACATGGAGCTTGCCTGCTGGGTCGTTAACCATGTGTGTGTTGACGTGGACATGTCGACAGGTCAACTTTGTGGTGGTATCACTGGTTTTCGTGCTTGCTTGTATTGTGGGTGTCGTCTCAACCTTTGACTGCTGCCGCAGTAACGCGTCTCTGTTGTCGACGACAATGGAAAGGGATTTCTGACCGGCGCATTCTCGAATGTGATGCTGAATGATCGATATGGTTTTGGAAAGGTCGTTCTGTGTATGCACTGATAGTTTGGTGCTGACGCACAGCATTCGAACGTAGGTCATCGTTCTCGGTACGTCGTCTATCTCTCCTGCCAAGAAGCGAGAGGCAATGACGGGATTTGCCGTGTTCGCCTGCTAGGATCTATACTTCAGGTGATTGGGTATAGCATCGAAGCTCCTGCTTTACCCTTTCCAGCGCTCGCGCTCGGATATGCCATCAATGGCATCGGCATGGCATTGCAGGTCCGTTGGTTGTGTCGACTAGTCTCTCCTGTTGCCAGACTCTCTTCCAGGATGCTCAGGCGAACGGTTTTGTAGCTAGCCTGAAGGACAAACCAGAAGCTAAGATGGGGTTTTTGCATGCAGTACGTTGGTGTGTTTGTTCTTACCCTCATCAAAGACGGCTGAATGAGAGTAGGCTTATGGTATGCAGCGTTGTGCATTGCTTCCGACGGGGTACTCATGTATTGAATGTCGAAGGCGCTGGGGCACTGTCGTCTCCGCTCGTCGCTACGCAGTTTGCTCAACTTCCACAATGGTCTTTCCATTATCTCGTGTCGCTGGGTATTGCATTGATAAATACCGTCCTCTTGATTGTCGTTTTTCGCTTCAAAAACCAAGATGGTGTGTTCTACAACCCACTCGTATTTCAGCGCTCACGTTATTTGAAGAATGTTTGGCTCAAATCGGAGAATCCGCAGGGGAAAGGAGTGAGAGTGAAAATAGTCACTTGAGACAGATATTTACGTTGAAGGATGTCCACCTCCTTGCGATGTTCATTCTTGTTTATGTAGGTGTCGAAGTCACCCTTGGAGGTATGTCTGTTGTTCTATGTCCTGTCCCAGATTCATGACAATTCTTAGGTTGGATCGTAACATATATCATCGACGTCAGGGGTGGAGGCCCATTGTCTGGGTATATATCATCAGGATTTTTTGGAGGTACGTCGCATCTAAGAAGATTCTGACTCTATCCCACCTGTATGTCGATGAACAGGTCTGACGATGGGTCGTGTCGCTCTCCTGTGGCTCAATCAAAAGGTATGTCTTCTGTACCTGTTGCTTTACCTTATCATACCTCCGCTTTTTCAGGTGGGGGAACGGAGGGTTCTGTTCGTTTACGGTCTTCTTGCGATCGCATTAGAATTGGTCATCTGGTTCGTACCATCGTTGATCGGCGATGCCGTGTCTGTTTCGATTATTGGTATCCTACTGGGACCGATGTACCCAATCACGATGAACCACGCCAGACGCGTGTTGCCGGCTTGGCTGTTGACCGGTAACGTCCCTCGTCGAATCTCTACACAAGAACCAGGTGCTTACGCTGGGAGTATGGTAGGATCGATTGGATGGATTGCTGGTTTCGGTCAAGCGGGGTCAGCATTGTTGCCTTTTATGACCGGCGCGATTGCTTCCAAGTCGGGCATCAGCTCCTTGCAGCCTTTGTGAGTTTGATAGTCTCCGTTAGCTGGGCCGCTCTCACGGGTCGCGTAAAGGCTAGTAGCAATGATGGCATTCATGATGGTCCTCTGGGCTCTCGTCCCTGGCAAACGTTCACAGCGTATGGATTAATGACCCGATATGACAACCTTGCGGACTTCGTCAAAGATATAGTCCAGCCATGTATACTGATAACGCGGTGAATTGTTTATATACTTGCCTTGTTCTGACGTGGACACTCGGAATACCACCTCAGCTCGAAAGGAAGTAGCATCGCCTCTCCTACCTGATGCACCCCGTGTGTCAAGTCCTGATGTCCGTATATGAGGGTTACGGTGCACCTCACATCATTCTTTCCTCCTGCCAAGTCGAATAATACCATAAGCGTATTCGACGAGCGTTGACTTGGTAAGAAATAGGCACTTTCTGTCAGAATGGTGGTTGATCAACCCTGCGCGTAGGTACATTATTGTAAGCTAACGTCCCTGAGGGGGTCGCCCTACATCGGAAATGTGAAACGGGCTTTGGGATGGGCTTTGCTCGTTCTCTTTTTGGACTAGGCCATTGTCCAATCACAACTCTCAATTGGCCGGCAGGAGAGTAACCTTATTTCTCTGCTTTGCAGATGTCCCTAGGCATCTGAAAGCCGGGCTATGATTAAGCGAGGAAAAAGTGAGCGTTTTCGTTACGTGACTTAGCTAGGTCAGGTTTTTTGCTCATTTTGGTGATACACCGTCCAATCAGAACTCTCAAATGACCGGCAACGAGCAGTCAAGCGATAACGTTACATGCTCTGCTTTGCAGATGCTAGCTGACACGAAAAGTCAAACTAGCCTCTGTTTGGTTAGTCCATTCGCCATCCTCCAATCACAACTCTCAAATGTTCTCAAGTGATAACGTTACACACCGTCTTTGCAGATGCGCCCCTGGATCTCAGCCAGATGAGCCATCCGTGAGGGAAACGCCAAAACTCAAAAACAAGTTCATCGGGAGCCAAAACCAACAAATGTTTTTATTTTTCAATTTTTAATTGCGCTACCCTATCATTCTTGACCATATCAAACGTATTCTGGTCGACTTTTCGGCAAGCTCGCTCGCTGTTATTTCTTTCGGTGCTGCATGGAGTTGCAATGATATGGGGTTACGGTGAGCGGACCATATCATATGGTATATTCGTTCTTGAGCGGAAAGAAAAAAAAGGGCTGACCTTTCCTAGACTTTTCGGAAAAAATGAAGTAGGTTATAAGATGGTATTTTATTTATTTTTTCCCTTGCTTTATGCTGACGCTCGTTCCACAAAGTTGGTTGGTTGGTTCTACAGTATTTCTCCTCCGGCTCGGAATCGTCACCTGTCGGTTCGTTGCCCAGGTTTATTAATGTCAGGCCGTCGTATTTGTATTGAAGCAGTGGGCAAGTCTTCGTGATTTTGCGTACACCATCAAACAGCCGTGGATTCGATCGAGCCTACACATTTACTGCCAAAAAACCCGTGAAGGATTATACCACACCATCCACACCCAACGGCATCACCGTCGCCAGACGCACATCCAAATGTTTCAACGTTGGTATCAACGCCGCATATTCCGCCCGATCCTTCTTCTTCATCGACACCTGTGACCCATGAATCCGGAGCGTCTCGAGTGGGCACTTTGACCGCATCAAAAAAACCCTCAGCTCATTTTGCCGCCATGCGCTCGGAACGATATCCAGATCTCGAATCTTGAGGTGTCTCAAATCGGGCAAGGTAAGCGCATTAAGGAGACACCCAACCCCATAAGCAACGACGACGTCAAGTGAGTGGAGGCGGGCGTGTGTGAGCGTGAGCGGGGAGGCATCAGGCGTCGTCGTCGCCAAGTCTGGGCGCGAGATAAAGACGGGTGCAAAGACAAATTCTTCAAGGTGTGGACAGAGCGCGAGGACGGCTAACACGGTTGGACGGCCATCCTTCTCGTGATGACTCGGCGCCCGACCAAGTGTGATACGAAGCTGCGTGAGGTGTGTCCAGCCAGGATCAAACCCGCCCAGCATGTCCGCGCTAAACGCGACCGAGTGCAACGTGAGACTGCGTAACTTTGGTTCCGGTTGGACGATTGCAATATTTTGCGCCCTACGGAGGTCACCTTCGAGCGTAAGGTGCTCGAGCATTGGGATGTCCTTGAGCAACAAATCCGGCGCAGTTGCTTCGTCAAACATGACACAGAGCCGCACAGATCGGCTAGTATGTGGCTGCAACAGCTCTGTCACCTCGTACTGCCACACTGGGTTCCAAGGCGGCCGACGTGTGTCAACGGCAAGCGAGAGCGGACAACCCCTCGCGCGCGAGAGCCAATGGTAGTAAAAGAACCAACCCCGCCGCAACATCTGATGACTCGGTCGGACCAACAACGAACACCACAACCTTGGCGTTCCCAACGCGACCTTTCGCCACTTTTTACAGACACCCAATAACAACAACGGCGCGGTGCGTATGTCCGGTTCGATGTGCGTTTCAAGGGGTAAACATCGCACAAAGATCTCACCCAGGATTTCCGTGGGTAGACGCCGGACGCCAGATACAAGCCCTTGGTGGGCTTCCATCGAAGCGACGATCTGGTCGCGCTTGTCGAGGAGCCGTTGGTGCACGTTGCGGACGCGCTTCATGATCGATTCGACGGTGGCGAGTTCGGCGGTGACATCGTGGAGTTGGGCTTGGCGTTGACGTATGATCTCGTCGATGTCATGGAAGTCTTGACCCAACGCGGCGTAGTTGGTGTTGCTATGCTTTGAGTAGGGCGTATCGAGGCATGGAAACTGTATGGTCGGAAAAAAAAAAAAACGGGAATACCGCCCACGTCGATCGAAGGAATCCGAACAAGCATATCAGCCCGCAGATCAACCAAACGTCAAAGACAAAGGGAGAAGAGGACTAACGTTGGCACTAGGATCGGGGAGCTACCATACGTACCAAAAAGGTTACGATGTCAGAACCACAGAGGGGCGACGGGAAAACGAAAAAAGGGCTCGGCGGTTAGAACTCGACAGCACGGTCGACAAACACACGGGCGGCTCACCAGCCCCTGCAGCAGCTCGTCGACCGACATGATTGGATATCGACGCACAAGGCCCCCAACACGATGATAAGTCTGCATGGCGGACATCTCTGTGGGAGGAAGAGAAAGAAAAGTATCACAATTGTTCAAAGCATTTGGCTCCGAGCGAAACAAACCGTGCGCTTGCGGTTGACGTGATGGACGACTCTCGCCTAAAGGTTCGCCCCTGACGTGGTTGTGTGGCTGCAGCGTTGTCACCCGGGCTCTTTTGTTTCAATGGCGGCCCACAAAGCTAAAAAAATACTTACGCACCGTCAAAACACCTCCCACGGCAGAAAATAGACATGTCTTGGAGATCCCTTCTATATGCTGGACCCTCACGTGTGTCGAACACGTTCAGGGTTTGCAAGCGTTTATGTATAAATCTAGCAACAAACAAGCGAGAACAATAGCGTGCATGAATCGATACAACTGCTCGATGGGGTATGATCTACAATGAAGATGGTGGAAATTCAAGTAAGGGGAGCGTAGGCGCATGACAAGCGAAGAAAAATCGACGCGGTACCTATCCAATACGTCGAATGGCCTCCATCATCGCAGACACATCGATCGGTATATCGGTCATTTCCGCCTCATCCGGCGGCGCAACGGGAGGGAGCGCGCCAACGCCATATTCCCTACGACACACGAAACTGGGTAAGCAACACGACGACGCATCTTCCTCGCAAAAATACAGCTCACCGTGCCTCCGACCATGCAACGTATTTCACGCCATCTAGCGCCCCGACTGCCATCTCTGTATCTCGGATAAACACCCCAGGCGGAAACACCTCCATTACCGTCGCACGTGACGAAGGGGGGACGTATACGCTATCCGCCATTTGCGCCCCATACACGCCAATAACGATCTTGCAACGCAGAAAAGCAACCATCAGCCACACGATCATCGACCGCACACACGTCAACGTCGACATCTCACCGTAGACTGAGCGATCGCGGTCATACGTTCCACCCAAGACGCCGACGACGAAACAACGTGCACCGTGTACCCACTCCCGAGCGTCTTGAGCCCCTCGATCAGCGCCCCGTGATCTGCATCTCCCAACTTGGGCCCATGCGCTGCATCTTGGCGCGACAGGTATGTCACGATAGTCTTGGTCAACCAAGTCTTCTTGGGCGCTTGCTCAGGCACACCGAGGGACCGCGCAACGTTACGTCGAATCGGCTCCCACCATCCCTTTGAACCTTCGAGTTCAATCAGGGGGACCGCAAACGCGGGCACGTCGGTCCTCGCCCGGCTGGCTGCGCCCTGATCCGCAACGACCACACGTTTCATCAAGAATGGGGCATGCAAAAGTGCATAGTCGACCCAGTCTTCTTGGTACATGAGCCCGAGTGTCGGAAGCGCTGCCTTGGCGAGAAATGGGTGAAAGCCGCTCGGAGACCGCTGACGCTCGACGACAGGCCCGTTTGGATCGGTCGGCTCGCCCATGAATGTCGGTACATTGGGATAAAAGATGCGTCGAGGTGGTGGGAGCGTCAGCGCGTCGGGAGAGAGGGATGTGTTGGGTGCGCTGTATGTGCGCCAGAGGGAGAAAAAGGTATAGTTGTCTATTTGCAAAGGTAAGCAAAGCGCTGTACTGCAATAAAGGCGAGAAACACACTCGGCGACGGGTCCGTGACGAGCCAGCTCACGCCATGAATACTGAGTATACGCGAGGATGAGTAGATGCGGCTGGATTCCAATGAGATATACACACAGACCACCAAACGGTCCCAACGTCTCCTTCGCCTGCGCACTGGAGAGTATCTGCCAATCTACATGCAAACCGTCGGGGGACGACGCGATAGACTCGAGTGGAGGAAACGCCGGGTCGTCTGTGACGATGAACAGGGTGCCATTGAGTATAAACACATTGTCCATGGTCGTGTAGCCTACACCGCCCCTGAGCGCTGAGTAACCAGACAACAGACAAAAGTGCGGCGCACACCTGGAACATGCGTCAACACTGTCGTCGGGGGAACGTTATCGCCCCAATCCAGTATCCCGTCGTTGACGCCGACCGACCCAAAGACCTGTGGGCGGAAGGAGACAGCGACAGTGGGGACAGTGGGGTTCGTATTGTCGAGGGCTTGCTTATGAGCATTTTCAGCGACCTTTATTTCTTCCAATGTCCAATTCCCGTAAATTACGCCGTCCCAATCTACTTTTTCGCTAGCTGAGTCGGCACCCTCGTTGTCTGGCCATGTCCCAGCGAGGGCGTCGCTTGTGAGGGAGAATTCTAGGTTATAGAATAGGATGAAGATAGTGAAGGAAAAGAGGACGAGAGAGATTTCTCGACGGGTCGGGGGCGAATACCAAGGCATTTGCGTTGAAGACTGAGAAAGGCAGGCAGCGCCTTTTGGATTCAACAGGGACAAACTCGCTAATGAAACATGTCGTAGCCTTCCCCACCATTCGAAAGCGACGCGATATCCAGCGTCGTCATCCGCTTCTTTCCCTTTGTATCCTCTGCCCAATTCTCATAAAAGTTAGTCTCGTCCTTGTGCGAGAGGTAATCTTCCCCGTCGGGCATGACAACGCGTCGACCAGGTCCGTCCCAGAAATGGAACGCCTGACTGTGCACGCCGTACGACGTCGGTACCACCTCGAGTAGATCGCCCCTCGCAATCTCGATCGCAGGGATCTCTGAGGCGGGCAAACCAATCAGATATGCCAACAAGCATCGGATCACAGACGAGTGTCCAACGATGAGTAGATCCTCCTTCTCCCGCTCCAACTCGATTAACACTGGTTCCAGACGCACTTGAAGGTCTGTGCGTGAAGACGTGTCTCTCAGGGTGGTTTAAGAAGGGGGCGTACCACACAGATCGTGATAACTCTCAGCTCGTGGTGCCCGGAACGCGTACGGATCTTTCACGAACCGTGCCCACTCCTCGGGATAAAACCTTTTCGCTTGATCTGGAGTTAGACCGTCCCAAACGCCTGGATTGATTTCCGACATTTGTGGCTTCTCGATCACCTTGAGCTTGAGCTTGGATGCACCTTCCTTGGGTGCGGTGAGCGAAGCTGGCTCGGCTGAGGGGGGGCTAGAGTCCAGGGACAAGGCGGAAATCGACGTTCGTGCCGTTTCAAATGGCCAGGCAGTGTGGTGAGCGCGACGACGCGTCGAAGTCCAAATCTTGAAAGGTTGTTTGGTGCCAATCGGATGACAGAAACAGATGGCGTACCACTAGTCGTCGATCGCTTGGATTGTACCCGCGTTGCTCCAATGCCTTCGCCCTTCTCTCCGTGACAAACTCTTTCAATCTCTCTGCATACTCCCATCCGGCAGGAGAGAGATCGGAGTCGGCCTTGTACGAGTGCTCGATGAGGGATTGGCCGGACTTGAGGGCCGGCGTTAGCTGCATATTCGGCTTGGAACCAACGGCGAGGAATCTTACGCGCGCAAAGAAAATCATACGGAATTGGTTGTGAATGTTCATGAGGAAGAACACGATTCGCGACTACACCCAACATTAGTCACTAGAAAATGCATGCAGGGGCCACCAACCTGCAAGTACCCTCGAATGTTCTGTAAGACGAGAGCGAGACGTCAATGATGACAAGACGCATATATGCTGTACTCACATTAACCATTATCTTTTCTCCAACCTAACGGCGATCAGCACACACATTTTGTCGGCGACGCATCTCGCGATATCTTACATTGAATATGCGGATAAATGGCCAATTAGTCTCTGTAATCGTCTCGTATGCCTGTTCCCTGTCTCGTATCCGGCCGTAATAATCTTCGACCGCCTTGTCAGGATCCCATCCACGGTACTAAGAGTGCGATCATCGCCATCCAATCATGCAAGACAAGGAGGGGGAACCCACATCAGGAGAGGAGATCTTGACACTCCGAATATTCGTCTCGATGATTTCTTTGTTATCGCAATTCGACTCTAGAAACGGAAAGATCGTCATGAGCATTGATGACCGTTCACCGTCTGCGGAACATGTTTACCTAGCAAGATGACGTGGATACCTTCCTTGTCAAACTTTTCCGCGAGGGTCTGTCTGCCCTGCTTCGTGCCGTTGTTGGCATCGTATATGACGACCTGACCACCACCTTCGAAAAAGTCCCAGATGAGCTTCTCGCAGCCATCGGAGACGCGTTTGCGGAGTGCGAGTGTTTCGGGGGTCTTTTCGCCTGCGATGGTGGTGATGGGATCGGCGATGAGGAATGTAAGATACGGGCACGTACCGAGAGTAAAGTAGTCGGGTGGGAGGGACTGGGCGCCGCCGAGTGTCTTGCGACGATAATCGCCGAGGGAGACGACCAGTGTCTTGACGCCCATCCAGCGGAGATAGCGCTCGAGGGCGCGGGAGATGTGTGTCTTTCCGCGAGCGGGGAGCCCAACGGTGAGAATGAGGATCTTACCTGCATGCCAGAGCAGACCAGACGCGGTCGTGTACAACGGGGCTGCCATTGCGTCGATATCGTCGGGTCAGACCCATATGATGATTATGTCATGATCTACTACCAAAAATAAAAGCTATTCGACGCGACCTTCTTCTCTGGAGCGAGCCTACTTTCCGTTGAGTGCAAACGACGTCGCTGCGGCTCTGTAGTCTTCCATCTCCTGGTCGAGTTGCGCAAGGGTCTTTTTGACGCGTCGTGGCCCCTTTTTTTGTCGGCGTCGCGGAGCGATTACGAGTGGTGCACTCAACACAGGGCGTCGCCTGCGTGGACTGGAAAAAAAAAAAAAAATCGATCGGGGGCATTGCAAGGTATGCGACGGAAGACTCACTCAGGTGCGGCAGGAGTTCCGTTTGGGGCGTGGTCGTGTGGAGGGATGGACAGGCGAGGGCTCACGGCGGCGGTACCACCGAGACGGCCTAAGAGGGATGGCTGCACCTCCGCACGAGGGGGGGTTACCACCAAATGTGTGGAGTCCACTACAATCTCAATCTTTATAGGACGTCCTGGACGACGACAGAGGTATATTGGCTGGGGAAGATGACAAGAGGGCACTTACGTCCGTCGATGTACTTGCCGTCGTACTTTGCGCGAGCGACGGCAGCATCCCCAGACCGTTGAAAGGACACGAGGGCCATGCCCTTTGTACGACCCTGGGAGTTGTAGATGAGACAGACCTCTTTGAGAGGCCCAACGGTCTTTCGAAAGAGTTCCTGTTGAGGGCGCGTGTCTGAGTCGGTGGTGCGAGGTGAAGAGAGGGCCACTTTCCTCCACTTCGAGTTCACCGACGTCGGGAGGGAGACGGCTGAGGAGGATCTTGCTGCCCTGGTCCTTCTGCTTCTGGTCTCTCCATGCGGGGGGGACTTGGCCAGCCTTGTTTCCGAGCAGTTGGCGTTTCGAGCTGTGGTAGTTGGCCACACGAGACAGCGGCTTCGAGTTGCCCTCCACCATCGAAGACGCTGAACGCGAGGGTTATTATTTACAAACATGTACAAATACATTTGCGGTGAGCGGAACATGGGCCGAGTGTGCCGGTGGTCACGTGCGACTTCGCCAAATTGATCTCAAGCTCTTACCGAACTTGAACGAGATCTGGCTCAGCGGACGTGCCAGCTTTCTTCCGCTCCACCATCTTATCGACGACCTTGCTCCTTTCCATTTGTTCTCCGGGGAAATCAAACACATAAAATGGACCAGATACCCACCCAGGATCACCAACAAAAAGATTTCTTGGCCTTTCTCTTCCCGGACTCCACCGTCCAAAATCGCCCGCAAGACGGTCACCAGCCGGATGCCCTGGCCACTGCACCGCTCGCGGCCCACCGTATACCCAACACGCTCTCAAGTTACACCGGATCGAACAATACCCCCTTCAGCCAGCAACCCCCTGATCTCATGACCATGCCAAACGTGATATCCCTTCAGGGCTTGGACACACCCTCTACGACTCTTCCCTCTCCTGCGGCCCTCACCCCACAGATGCTTCTTGAGCAGCAGTACAAGCTCACTCAGTTGCATCAACTACAGCAGCTCCAGAACCAGATTCAGAGCCAGATCTTTCAACAACAGGCATGTTCCTTTCCTCTCCCTCTTGACATAACTCTCCATTCTTCTCACGGCGATCATCCTCGGAAAGCTGATTTTTCTTTGACAGCTTGCCCTAATCAGTGGCCAGACAAATCTTGCAGCACACGAATCCAATCCTGATTCTCACCGTGACCCGATTTCTCCCTTCAATGGTCTTCCGACTCCCTGTACGTACCTTTGCTCATTATGGTCTAATTTCTTATCCCGTTCTGTCCCTAGTACCCTCTACCGAATTAAGGCCCACTAACCCCGACTTCCTATCGCGGCTCAATCCTTCGTTCCAGAACACTCAGCAATCCATATACACCTCCCACCCTGTAGATACCATGCCTCTCCATTCGCCTCAGGAACAGTCCGCATCATCCCCGTACATGAGACATTCAGGATCGGTTTCGGCACCGGCCAATATTGCCTTTCCCTCCTTTCCCTCCCCGTCCGATCTTGACATTTCCCCCCTTACAAGTCCATGGCTTGAGGCTTATCCACACCCTCCTAATACCAGACCGACCAAGCGTACGGCTTCCCCTACTGGGGACGACAGTGCTCGTGTGCCCCAGAAACGTCCCACTCCGGCCGTTCCCACGTCAATGAAGGTCCTCCGGAACGTCAAGTCCGCCACCTCTACGCCCCTCTTGCGCTCCACGCGAGGTCGTCGGAATAGTTCTCTAGGTGGCCCACATTCGCCATCTCCGGTTGATCTGGCCATGCCTCCACCCGCGCCACCCAAAAATCCATCCTCTCCGCCCTCTTCCGTGTTTTCCACTACATCACCCTCGCCTGTACAAGAGGAGGTTTGTATAACGCCCGTAACGCCAGCAAGTATCATGAATTTGGGTCGACTTGGTGTCAGTAGTAGTCTCGCACCAGTGACACAATCGCCTCGAGCAGATAAAGGCAAGGAGTCCTCCAGGACAAAGGACACGACCTCTGCACCCAAGGCATACCGAAAGGCGGGTCTGCCACTCATCACTCCGGGTCCTAAACCGATCCTTCCAGGTACGCACACCACACTCATATATGAGACAACGCAAAGCAAGCCGTATACTGACGTTGCAGCAGCTGGGCCGGCCTCCTCACTAAACAGTTCGTTGGCGGTCTCTCCACCAGCACCCATCACGCGCAAGTCCCACAAGGATGCAGAACAGAAGCGCCGCGATTCGCTTAAGATGGCGTACGACGACTTGCGTACGCTCCTGCCTCCGATACCCCTACCATCGGACGACAACTTCCCCGACGAGCCGATTCTGCCTGGCGCTCTGCCCCCACGTGGGCCACCCAAGGCGGGTTGCGACGGACCAAACAAGAGTGTGAGCAAGCTGCAACTGCTTCGCTGTGGCAATTACTACATCCGTACGCTCAAGGACCGTGTCGACAGGCGCGATGCGGAGATTGCGACGCTTCGACATGAGGTGTTCCGGCTGCGAACGCTCGTGGGCGATGAGGCGCAGAAGAGCGATGTCGATCTAGACTACGATCTGGACGCGGTAGAGGCTGGGAATCCTAGACTGGGGTTGTCGGTTCTGGACGAAGAAGGCGATGACGGTGAAGAATGAATAAAGTGGACGGTGCAGAAGGTATCGATTGCCAGTTGTATGTAGCTATGTATCATGCCCGTCTAGTTATACCAGGTCCTTGCTTGAGGTCTACAACCTTCCTTATTAGGGATGATTTTCGTGGATTTCGGAGTGTAAATCTATAGCCAGAGAGCTGACGTGTTTCTTCCTTTCATAATGTCGCAACCTCGCAGTCCCTTGTACGTCCACGTTGACTCTGAATACTCATCCATGATACACCTCGTCGCCGCAGGTCGGCCGTGTTCCTAATCCACATCGCGCTCGAAGCGCCGCTCGTGGTGCAGACGTTCCTCTCTCCGACGTCTCTCCCCTTTATGCAGATGACGAACACGACGGTGGTGTTGCTCAAGGTACGTCTCTTTGTTTCTACGACGTACTTACTACATGGCCATACTCCGCGCGCGATGGTCTAGTTGTACGCCGCAATCACCGCGGCGACATGTATCGCCTCCGTGCTCGTCTTTCCTCTCCCAGGTATGTGCAGTGTTCCCGTTGTGTAGGGACATGCGCGGAGCCGGACACGGAGATGGACACTGACAGAGCATATGTCATGTTGCAATTTGCAGAGTTTCTCCCCGGAAAACGTGCCCTTGCGATCGCGCTCTGCGTGTATCACTCTATAGCGTCTACAATCCTGTTTCAAGCCCCCCGGTTTATACCGCACACGTTTGGTCCGTGGCTCGAGTCGTGAGTGTCCTCTTCCACCTTTCCTTTCTTATGCGATTGAAACTGACGACGGAGGGGACGGGCAGATTGAAAATCACGCCTGAAAATGTCTGGGGTATGTTTCACGGCGTGTTGGGACTCATGATGGTTGTCTGGTGGCAGTTGACGTTGCAGTACGGGAGGGCTGTGCGGGGGAGTACGTAGCCCTCTTATTTTGTTCCCTCGTCTGTGATCTGGTCATATGGGTAAAGAGGCGAGAACAGGCCGCCAAAACCAAGGTCAATGCATCAAGATAATATAAAAATACGTATCCCGTTTAGCTCAGTTGGTAGAGCGCGTCACTAGTAATGACGAGGTCAGTCGTTCGAGTCGGCTAATGGGAACAATTTTTTTGTTTGTATATCATAATGTTCCGTCTGACGAGCCTTTAAACGTTTGGGACCAGCCGTTGCCGCATTCGACCAGTCTTTTTTGAGAGAAAAAGAGTAAGAACTGGTCTGGTCTCAGTAACGCCGCCACGGACGGAAAGGTGAGACGGGCGACATCAAACGAAAGGAGATAGATTCCATCGACCCAGTCGCAACGGACGTGGATCCTCCCGGACACTCGAGACGTGGTTTTCGGATCTGTCAAGGCTGCGCGAAGCAAATAACGTCGCGGATGAATCTTCCTACTCAAGCACGAGTAGTAAACGAATCACCAGTTGGCGCCTTGTGCCCTGTGTGCTACATTAGCTCCGGTTTCAGTGGCAACGCCCCCCGGTCGTGGGCCAATATAATCACCGACCTTGTAGGAGGGAACGAAGTCTTGTGCGACGGCGACACCGCGATGCCCGGACGGTGGGTTGCCATCTCCTCTTTTACTCAGATACACGTCCACAAGAGAGCCTTCCGCTATTTGCGCATCAAGAAGGCACCTCGTCCCGCACCAAATCATCGCCGGGCTTTTCGTCAACGTCGTTCGTCCGACTACCTCCGCCAGCCTGTACCGTCTGCTTCACACATCAGGTGTCATGTCTGACATCGCCCAAGGCAAGAAGGAATTTTGAGGCGCCAGGTGTACGTTCCCCATGTTATCCTGCCTCGAAATGTTGGGGAGACTCTCGATAACCTGTGGCTTGCCACCAAGCCCATATGCCCACAGATATCTGAACTGCCGTCGACCAAGGTTATGTTCGACTTCGTACAACGACCCTGCATGGACATATGACAACGGTGTAGGGTGCTGCACATGCTAACCTGGTGGGCGCTAAGCCGTGACAGGGAGTGGCTGAACCACAGTCCAGGCCGCATCAATCTCGAACTTGGCAGCGGATCATATCGGCCCTTTATTGTGGCTTGACAGAGCCGGCTTGCGCACCTGTCCGTTACTTCACACCTGTACCTACTCTTCGTTCAGTGCGAGTGGGATGGTAAACGGGATACTAAATATATTTGCCGTTCACGTCAATCCAGGCAACGCAATCGACCAAGATCGATTATGGTTTCATCACCACTTATCTGACTAGTCGCCCAGTACCGTGACGGTTAAGGGACGAATCGGTGGGGTTTCGTGCCTTTGAGATTCAGAACCACAAAAGAGGGAGATCATTTTTTGCTCGTTGGTCCGTAGACCAGTGCGCGATGGATGGGGTCGTGCACCGATGTCGCAGTTGTTACTTGAAGCCGAGGTGGAGCGTACCGACCGTACAGTATACTGAAATAGGATGAGCACGACGCGCAAGTCTTCCTGTACGATGATGACGTACGAGCCCGAGGTGGGGGCAGCACCGACCCGAGTGAACCGCTATCTGAACACGTACCGCCTCGCTATTACCTACAATGAAAAAAAAAAAAAAACTGCGGAAAGATACGAGGGAAAAATCAGCACTGCCGATGCGCAGCACACAAACGGCGTCCAGCACCGTCCACGTCACACGAATATATCTATGGGTGCGAATCGAAGGGGAGAGCCACTGGAATCAGCGCGGAAATCGCATGCCAACATAGACATGCGGAAACATTGTGGGGTGTACTGCCAATGGTATTGGAGTGAACTCACGGGACAGAGTTTCTGTTTAGAGACAAAATGCTGTGACCCGTTGACACGAGGTCGCGAACCTAGGCTGGAATGTAAAAGGCTCCGCCATGGAGAAGGCAGGTGGCGCCGGCGGATTTTTCTGTAGTCATCCATTGACTCTAGTGATGGTGCCATTTCATTTCAGCAAGCGTCGTTGCTGGTGGGCATAATGCACATATTAAACAAGTAAATGACGATTACACACCATATCTTCCGTGACCCTGATCGCTGTGCGGCATAGGACGAACGGAGCGATGAGTCATTGGAGGAACGCCACCACGGGTCGGAAACCTTCGAGGGGGGGCGCTGAGATCGGGGCAGTGCAGATCGGTGGGCAGGAGATGAACCGGTTCAATTTTTGGATTCGGGCTGAGTGGATAAGGAGACCAAAAGGGGGCAGGAACGTTCCAATTTGAGCGAGCTGGGACAAAAGGCGGACCTGGTAGTTCCCAAGCCATACCATGTCATATTGGCCAACATGCGCAGTCCCCCGCGCGAACCGCCTGGTCTGGCATGGATTTGGATGCGCTGCGTAGTGCTTGTGGGGTGAGGAGGAGAACGAGCGAGTTCCGATGTAAACGAAGTTGTTTGTGGATGCTTATCCACGTGCCGTAAGCCTACACAACAAGCATAAGAGCCTCTTCAGACACGACCCCCAGCTGTGCTCCCCCCACAGCAAGATATGTCCGTCGTCTTGCCAAATCATCCTCTCCAATCCATTCCACACAAGCGACGGCGTCGTACCGCTACTGCCGTTCTCGCGGGCGAATTCGATCTTCCTCCTGCCAGAGATGTCCTCACAAGCCTGCTCAACGGCGTCGGACCCTACAAGGACGTGGAGAAGGACGAGGCCGTGCGTAGGAGCAGGAAACGAGAGAGAAAGGAACGCGACAAGGACAGAAAAAAGAAGGGTCCTACAAAGCCACTCGAGAAGAAATCGACCGCAGAGCTCACCACCAGATCCACTCCCGGATCCACTCCCGCTCTCCCCATGCCCCCAGCACCCGCCCAGTCCGTCAGTGCACCCGTCATACAACCCTCTTCCTTCTGGCGTGCTCGCGGAATGAACCATCGCCCCACAATACACATCGCCACAATGCAACGATCCGTCTCCGTCACACCTCCCCCCATGGCCTCGTCCCCGAGGTCAACCCCCGGCCCGTCCGACTGGTCGACGACATCCAGAACATCGTCTAAGCGTCCCCTCACACCCGACGATACCATGCACACCGCCGAGCCCACCGTCGCGACACCACCGCCGGCCCCATCCCAGAGGAAGAAGAGAGTGGCTGTCAGAAAGGGCTGGAAAGGTTGGGTTGAGGGCTCGCCATCGCCATCTGAGAAACTGATCAACTTGGATGCTGTACCTATACTCCAAGAGAGACGCACCCGCAGTGGCAAAAGCTTCGACGCCATCGGAGTCGGCAAGGATAGCTGGGTGTAGACCTGTAAGTGATCACATCCATCCAACGGATCGGTAGAAAATACCGGTTAATCCGTAGGTACACAGGCTCACCATTTGAATGCCCGCAACTACGGCCATCTCCCGGCCCATCAGTGGCCCATGCTTGATTGAAAAAAAAAATTATTTCATGACGACACCGCTTCGCTATCTAGCTATTCCGGTTATTGTACAACATGCACTGCACCTCGGATCACCGCACCCTTCCCGCATCTTACTTGTCATTTCGTTTGGTTTGGCCTCGTATGTTTTCTTTATTAGTGTCACTGTAGGCTGACTCTTACTTATCCATCCCTGTTGCTACAAGTATTCCCGGCATCACAATTATATCTCACTAGGTATAGACACACGTTTACTCGTTATTGAAAGAGCGTGATCCCTTGGTGGTGTGAATTGGAACTTGTGCCTTGGTCGGTTGGGCAGATGCTATGATTATCTGTCAGTGCAAGTGTGTAATAGCCGAAAGGAGGCGTCATTTAAATTAGACTTCAACAGAAGTAAATACCAGCGTTCTCTTCGGTTCGACTGTTTTACCCTGCAACGCTGCTTATCCCACTCCCATTCTCCTTCCATTCTGCGGCTGACTCGTCTCGCAAAGTGAGCTCACCTCGTCTGCCCTGCGTTGGTCCGACGTACCTCATTCCCATCTCAGGAAGTCACTTTCATGCTGTACTCCGTTCCTTTTCCTGCTCTACCAACTCCGCCATCATGGTTCCCCGGTCACATGAACCGGTTTACGAAGCAGTTGCCTGCACTCTTATCGCGTACAGACGTCGTCCTTGAGCTCCGAGATGCTCGGCTGCCGCTCACCAGTATCAATCATAATCTTGAGAGTGAGTCTCAAGCGCCTGCTCTCATCCCTACACACGAGTTCAAAGGGTGGTATCATGTGCTGATTTCGGGCTCCGGGGCATCGCATAGAGGCCGCCCTAGGCCTTCACGTTTTGGGGTGGGTGATTGTCACGACTAACCACTTTACGCCCAGGAGCGATACGGAAATGGAGAACGGAGCGGGGTAGAGATGCTCCCATGGTACCGTTAGCGTCAGCTGGTCCCGCTCACCCAGCCGTGCCAGGATACGGGGGCACGATATGTGAGCGGATAGTCGTTCTAAATAAACACGACCTGGTCCCTGAGTGGGGGGTGGAGGTTCGTTCCCCTTGCGTCCACCTGTCTCTCCAGTCCTAATATCGTAAAAGCCGTTCCGCAAAGCCATGGCAGCTCGTTTTCCGGACCAGATAGTTCATCTCGCGTCGTGCAACAAACCTCGGGACATCAAAACGCTGAGCGAGTTGCTCGTAAGTATGTTGCCTTGTCATGCACACCTTTGCACCATATACTCAGCTTTGCGAATGACGACACTCGGCGTGCGACAAAATACCGTGTATAGACATAGCCAAGACCAACCCACATGCAACGGAAATGAATGTGCTTGTTGTTGGTATGCCTAACGTTGGAAAATCCACGTTACTAAATTCTCTCCGCAGTTTTGGAATTTCCGGTCGTACGTTGCGTTGTCCCTGCCCCTTTCTATACACTTATTCCATGACCTGCCCATTTCGGCTGACACTTCTTCGCAGGGACCGCCAAGGCATTGCAGACGTCTGCTCATCCCGGTCACACACGCGCTCTATCCACCCGGTTGAAGATATCAGAAAATCCGTTGATTTATTCCTACGACTCTCCCGGAGTCATGCTTCCCTTTCTTGGCAGAGGGGAACAGGGCGCCGAACGAGGCGTTAAGCTCGCATTAATCGGTAAGCGAAAAGATCCAGGCCAACAATTATATAAACACATACGTTACAGCCGGTATCAAGGAGAGCTTGTACGACGTAGAGGCTCTCGTCAGCTATTTGTTGTACAGGTTGAATATTTTAGATCCGGTCCGTGAGTCGCCCTACATTCTCGGTTTTGATTTGTTTTCCCCTCAACACTGACATCGGTTCCTTCACTCCCCTACCTTTACTCAGGTCCGGCATATCTCAATGTCTTTCCGGAAGGTTCACAACCAATGACGGACGTATATGTCTTCCTCGAACAATTGGCAATGCGACTAGGCATGCGAGTCCGAGGCGGCGATGTGGATACTGCGCGGGCTGCCAAATGGTTTGTCGAATGGTGGCGACGCGAAGGCAGCTTGCTTTCCGCCTCTGCACCACGATCGATCGGGAGGCGCATCCCGCGTGTTTCAGAGAGTCATCTACCGGGTGGTTCAGTTGAAGCGACGCACCTCCCCGTATCCATCCGCCGCGGGTGGGGATTCGACTTTGAATGGACCGTCGACGTCGCGTCATCCGATACGGAGGACAAGGAGAATGTGGAGGAAAATATGGGGGCGTGTATCGATGCGCATATGAGAGCGGTGGAAGCGCAAGAAGAATTTGGCGGGGATGTGAGTCAGACGCAGGAGAAGAAGCGGGCTTGGGAGGAAAAGTTGGCCAAGAGGGCTGCAAAGAGCAGGGCAAAGGTGTCACGCAAGAGTGGGTGAGGGACCAGTAGGGCTGAGGATTCCATGTGGGACTCTTTTTTTAGAGATCATGATAATCTCCCCCCTTGTTTGATTGGTGGAGTGCGTTGTGCTACCCCTAGTTGGTAGTCCTAAACGAAGGCTGAGAAACCGGTAGGTCTTTGCACACTCGCTCACTCTCTTTTGTCGATTTTACCTGGACTGCAAAGTTAACCGCAGCTGCTTGCTCAGACCATAATTGGTAGGCCTAATGTCATTGAGCATATGATGCGGAAAATCGTATGCATGTGTCGTGGACACGAAACCCCGGGTATCTCATTTTATGCTGCACCGTATTGAATGTGGGCCCATGAACTGCAACGCATGGTCCCTCAAAGCCCCCTCCCCCCTTTTTTTCGTCGCCCGTGTTTTTATTTGGGATAGATTTCCCTCCCAGGAGATGAGCAATAACGTTTGACGCCATATTACCCTATTGTCTGGGGCGTGTATCATGCAAACTCCCTGGACAACTATCTGCTTCGTTTACCCAGGCCTGTTTTTCTTGTCTAGACGTTATCACCCCATCAAAAGTGACTCCGCACGTGATTCAGACGTGGATCCTCGATGACTGGAAACGACATATACGTGCCGGTCGACTGGGATATACAAACACGGGACTTGTAGCAATTTTTTCAGCTTCTTCGTGATGTCTTCATGTCACCTCGTCTTTTCTAGTCAGCAGTCTACACCCTTTTTTTCTGGTGCTAATCGATGGATCGACAGATCACGTCAGCGGTGACAGCGCTCCATGTTTTTTTTTTTTCGAGAAATAAGCCAGAGAAGCGATGCTGAACTTTCACCTTGGTGCATTTTATGTTGTCCACAGGATCCAAAGGCAAAATGCCCACAAGGACATGACCAAGACCGAGAGAGGGAAAAAGGGCCTTGCTGGGAATCGAACCCAGGCCACTTGCATTTATTTCCAATTCGAAGTGAACTGCCCAAAGCAAGTATCGTACCTCTAGACTACAAGGCCAACAAAAGTACCGAAGAAATTGATCATCATCAAGATCAAACTGGTGTTATCTTTCTTTTTTTGTCCAAGATATCTTCAAGGCAGCAAAGTCTCAATGTGATGTACACCGAATCAAAGCTTCGAGGGCCCGATAAACGGACTACCACGAGATCGGTCGAGTAGACAAAGGGTGCCGTCTTTGCTCCGAGGAGCTCCTACGTTGGTTGCACAGATACGAACGTCGGTCTCCACGAATAGACGGTGTAGTTCCGAAGGGAATCTGCCAAGCTCGAAGGCCCCTCCCAGGCGTAATTGGCGCTGCGTCCATCAAACAAGATAAGAAACCTAATTCAAACAAATATCGTACAAGCCATAAAAAAAAGAACGAACGTGATGGCAAAGAAGCTCGCGACCGGAGGTGAAGCGGCCATTATGCTGACAAGGTCATATTCCGGCCCTATAGCTCCACACGAGCAGACTCTATAGTTGCCATGACAGAAGTGAGTGTTGGTTGAACAGTCGTCACCGTGACGACGACGTTCGTCAGTGAAGTCTGCGCACCCCCGTCCACCACCACTTTCTTCAACGCTTCCCCTGTGACTCGTCCGTGAGAACTAGCGACACCAGGTATGAACCTCGTCCACCAAAATACGATCTTCAGCCCTCTGTCGAGTATCCGCTGTTTCAGTATGAACAGCACCGCAAGTCCGAAGAAGACGAGGGCTGAGATAATGAGCACGCGATCGAGCCAGTCCGTTTGTTCGAGCGCATTCACTAATTGTTTCGAGCTGTCGATTAGGAGATTGAGAGTGTCGTGTGTTTGCGAAGCTGATTGCAGATTGGCCGTGGAGGATTCTGTTGGGTGTGGTGTTGGCTGAGGCTAGCTAAGAGGAAACACAACGAACCTAGGAGTTGGCTAGATAGAACACTCTGTTCGAGCTCTTTTTGCATGAGGCCTATTGTCCGTTGTAGGGCCTCCGTGACATTGTTGTTGGTCCTCATCAGTACATCCTCTCTGAAATGCGAATAATCATCGTCCTTGTTAGTTCTGGACCAGACCTACCACAAGACTTGAAAGATACGAACGCGACTTTCTCATTGGGGGGCGTTACTTGGCCCCGAATAGAGGGCGAGCGAAGAAGCTCTTCACGCCGCGATCGGGTCTGTGTGTCTATTGCACGCTTCGAGGTGAGTGCGGCTGCTCGTGAGTCTTTGCGCAGCCTGTATGAGTGAGCGTAGGGAGCAAGACAATGGACATGGACATACCCATCAAGCACCTTCATATGTTCCTCCACCATTTCCCTGAGCGCCGTGCGCGCCCAGTCGCTCCGCTGGTCATCCACGAGGACGTCCAGTTCCTACCAAGGCCACCACAGCTCCAAACGTCAGTCGTCATTCGTCGTGACCTTGGAGCCCAAGTCGCTCACTTCAACTTGCCTGGCCAACTGTTCAATATCGTCTCTGACTTCGGCAGCCCATGCTTGTTGCGTAGCGAGTGGTCCAGTACATGCTCGAAGCCGCGGGATTTGAAACGTTGAGAGGTCATTTCGACGCCTTTCGATTGCTTGGAGAAGAGCCTGTGCGCCAGCATCGAAAGTGGTGGGGATCGGAGCCATGGTTGGAACGTTGGAGGGCAAGCTGGCACGTTTAACACAGTTGGTACACGTGGGAAATAAGATCAGCTTCCCGTTTTGGGCGGTTTAACTAGTTCCTCTCAACTACGCCGCTGCACATGTTCCTGCGCAATATCCCTGAGCTGTCGAGGGTGAGATCACGCTCGTTTGATTCCTTCCATAGCGGCGACGATCTCTAATACAATTAAGCGCTTGTGCTTGACCCCCCAAGTTTCGTGAATAGCAAGTGAAACTTTGTCCGCAATATCCCGGTATCTTTCTTTTCTTTTTACTAACATGCATCGATTGATTGCTCCCGTGACGTCGGAAGCTGGATTCGTTTTAAAGGTGGAACCCCAATGGTGCTTGTGCTGGCACTTCCCACATGCAGGTGTTCTCGCACTCTCACACTATCGTCCAGACGGTGGCTGCTTCCGGCATAGTCCTTGTCTGTGTCGTGGTGCTCGACATCGCACGCCAACGTCTCAAGAACACGAGACTTTGGCC
>JBBPQW010000032.1:0-71870 GCA_038092695.1 Boletus rubropictus | reverse complement strand
TTTCAGGGTAGGAGTTAGGGCTATTAATGACTCTGCAAGGGTCAGAGCTGATATATTTTGGTTCTTTTGCAAATGTCAAGTCTTTCCAAAATGGCCGAACATTGGGACACTTATTTGAGCCACTGTAAATTATTTTATTGTCTTGTAATGTGCCATTGAGATATGCACCCTTGATGTTGATTTGGTGCAGCTCCAAATCTTGTTGGGCAGTGAGAGCAAGGATAGTATGGATTGAGGTGAGTTTGGCAATGAGGGCATATGTATCAAAATAGTCAATGCTGGGCACTTGTGAAAAGCCCTGGGTAATGAGGTGTGCCTTGTGCAATATTGCTAGCAGCGTCTTTCTTGGCATGGAAGACCCACTTTGAACCAACTAGGTTTGCACTCAGTGGGAGGTCAATGAGCTCCCAGGTAGTGGTCTTGTTGAGCATCTCAAGCTCTTCACAGATTTCATGTTCCTATTGTGGCCAATCTGGGCAGCAGTGTGCCTCTGCAAGCATGGCTGGTTCAAGCATCTCGGCTGCAGCAGTACCTTGTTTGATGAGCATGGTGAGTTCACGTTCATCAAAATCATGGTCATACTGCTCATTTATAGCTGTGAGCATTTGCTTGCTTGTACCAACATCTTGAAGAACAGTTGGCTCAGAGGAATTGGGTGCAAAATCATCAGGGATGGTTGCTGGAAACTAAATGCCATGGGAGATAGTGGTGATGTCAGCTTTTCCATGGACAATGTTGAGGATCCACTGACTGGGCTTGTGGATGCACTGTGGTTGTGACTCAGATATGTTGGAAAGTGTCAGTATGTTAGGTGATGTGGCTGGTGCATGAATGGCAGGCTGTGGGACATGAGGCATGGCAGTGCTTGTGATTGGTAGCTGTGCACCATTACCAGAAGTGTGTTGCTGTGCTAAAGTGCTGCTGTTCAATGGGATTTCTTCCTCCCCCTCAGTGATACTGGGTGCAGCATCAAAGATCTTACGCTTTACAGTAATGAGCCATGTTTTTGGCCAATACACACAACATGCATATTCTGTGTGGTCATCCAATTCTACATATTGTCCTAGTTCAACTTGCCTGCCAAGTTTTGACCTGTGTCCAGTTTTAATGTGGATCAAGGATCCCTATTCATGGACACTATGCAAGTTGGGCAGTTTGCCCATAGCAACCTCATGTGGGGATTTGCCATCAAGAGCTTTGGTAGGCAGGCAATTGTTGAGCCAGACAATATGACAAGCTGCTTCACCCCACAGATGCTTAGGGAGCCTGCTGGCATATAGAAGCATGTGCACTCATTCCAAAATGGTGCAATTGAGCTGCTCTGCAACATTGTTATGCTGTGGAGTGTCATGCACAGTAAAACATTGAATGGCCCCATGCTGCTATAAGTACAGAACAAATTCCCTGCTTTGATATTCTTCCCTATGATCTGAGTAGAGGAGCTTGACCTTTGCAATGAGCTAGCAGTCTATCCAGGCCTCAAATCCCTGATAGGTCTCAAATGTTTCACTCTTCTGATGAATCAGGTAGAGGTGGGTCAGGTGGGAATGGTCATCAGTGAAGGTGACATAGTACTTGCAGCCACTGATGGTCACGATTGGTGCTGGTTCCCAGATGTTAGTGTACACAATGTTGCCAAGATTGGCAGTGTGTGGCCCCTGGTGTGCTTTCACAATTGGTTTTTGTGTGGCTTTGCCATAGATGCATGCTTTACAGTAAGTGCTTTCATTGGCATCTGGGTGGTATCTTAGTCCACTAACCAGATCCTTTTCAGCAAGTTCATGTGCCATGGATGGTGCAATGTGTCCTAAACAGCAGTGCAACTCCATCATGGTAACCTGTTCATCAAAGGCAGCAGCTGCATGGTTGCCTTCATGCATCACACAATAGAGTCCCTTCATGAATTGAGATATGCAGCCAATCATGTCTTTGTTACTGCTGCTGATTGTGCATAAGCCATTTGCAAAGGTTATTTTCAGGCCCATCTTGTCTAGATAGCTGATTGAAATGAGTGTGTACCTGACCTCTTGTGAGTACAGCACTTCTGTTAGGTACAATTCTGACATATTTACCCTGTTAGGTATTTTGATTATGAGATCACCAACTCCCATTGCAGAAAACTTCTGCTGGTTTATGGCTGTAAAGGAGTTCAGTGGGATTGACTGCATGTTGATCATGTGTTCACATTTGGGGGTGATATGATGAGTCATACCTGAGTTGTACAATTTGATATGGTACATTTCTATTGGGCAATCACTAACATTCATCACCTCATTCTCCAGTGTTTCATTAGTGGCTTATGGGAGGCATGTGTAGTTGACTGATGCTATATCATCATTAGCTTTTTGCACTTCAGGCACCTCATCTTCCCATCTGCAGCCCCAAGGGCTATCATCACCTGTAATGGAGAACCAATCTTCATCATCATTGTTAGCTGCTTGGTACCCCATACCATGTCATTGTCATCTAATGATTTAACTGATGCTAAATCTGGGATGGACTCATTATCCTTGATGATGCTGAATATACCATCATAATCATCAAAGTTGGGCATAGCTGCATGTGCACTATCCATTTGGTGCACCATGGATTTCTTGACATTTGTCTGGGGCTGATTATGGAAAGCAGCAAGATGCTGGTCTGATTTGCATGTCCAATACACCTGTTTTGGCTTGTTCCCATGGGGAGGATGGTTACCATGACCTCAACCTCTGCCTCTGGCTGGTGCTGTCACTGCCATGGCCTTATCACAATCTTTTGCTTCATTTTGGGGAGTATATCTTATTTTTTGTCGATCCACTTCCTTGCTGATAAGCAAGATTAGGATATCAAGTTTGATGGTCTTAGTCTATGCATACAAATGAGTGGTGGCAAGTTGGCTCAATGCAAAGTTGGCAAGGTAGTTGGGGAGGGAGTGAATGATAGTTGAGCAGTAGTCTCTTTTGTTAATGTTAATGCCAACAGAAGCCAATTCCTTTCATTTGGTTTGCAGGCTATCCAAGAATTGATGGACATCACTGCCATGTGCCATCTTTATTTTGAGGAACTGGATATGTAGCTCAGTTTGTGTATATGTCCCCTTCTCTATGTACTCATGCACAATATCTGACCACATGGCCTTGACAGTAGTGAGCTTTCAAACTTTCAGCATAGTTGAGTCTGGGATCTGCTGAGTGAGTAGATGCTTTGAAATGCCCTCATTCTTTTTCCATTTACTAATCTCTTTGGTCTGTACAGCCATGGGTGTGGTGTACAATGGCAAGGGGATAGTGCCATTAAAGTGTCCCCACATTTCCTTGGCTTTGACAGCAACTTGGAAACAAAAAGTGAAAATTGCCCAGTTTGTCCCTTTGACCTTGAGCTTAGGTACATTGTTGGGTAACATGTTGGTGGTAATGGGAGTGATGGACATGACTGGTCGATTCAGCAGAGTTTCAGGGTTTTAGTTAGAGCATCAATTGGGGCTTATAACCTGTGAGCAATAGAAAAGTATTGGAAAGGATGCATGCAGCTGGTGTGATAACTCAGTCATGTATGGGGCAACAGACTGACTTTGTATTTACCTGGTGTGATAATTATACATGAGATCAGTGTGACTAGTGTGGTATAAAATGGGTAACATACCTCAGTCGCATGCAGGGCAATGGACTGAGGGTAACAGACTATGAGCAGAAAATATATATACTGCACAGCTACAAGTACTTGGTCATAAAAGGAGAGAAAGGAGTTCCATGTGCTCAGTGTATTGTAGCACAGGCACAGGAGTGGAGTCCATATGGTGCAGTCGGCTGTAGGGTCAAGTGACAATGGCCAGTGACAGACATGCACACAACAATAAGGCTGCACATATGCTTGCTTCATCTGACAAAAATGACAATTGCACAATGTCATGCTCCAAGCATTGCACAGACACACAACAATATATTGTACTGCCATACCAGGTAAATTGTCTAGGCAACATATCCTTATATATCTGCTGATTATTGCTTGTATGTTAGATGGTGGGGCTCCATAGAAATTTAGTTGTGATGGAGTCACATAATATCAAGTTGTAGCTTGGCTAATCAAATGTAGCCAATGTTTCCTGATGCCTTGAACTTGGTAAAATTTTTGTGAATAAGATCATACAATAATTATTTATGTGATGACCTTTTAAATTTTCACTGGCCCTTTCATTCATTCATTTTCTATGACTACCACCACCATATCAATCTCATCCTTAGCCCTTGATGGCAATGTTACTCTCTCCATCATTGAGATTACTGGCATGTTATTGCAGAGTGTGAGATATGTTTTAATTATGCTGAATATGCTCAAGACAAGATTGACACCCACAGACTAGGCACAATCTCATCCTTGTGTTGTTGCATATTCAGATATGTGCTATATAGAAAGTGGTGTGTGGTTGTACAGCCACCAAATTACATAATCTTGGTGTAGTTATCATTTTGTACAGTACTCTTTTAAATAGCTGACTATCAAGAGACTTCTACCAATTGAGCTACTGTGTGTCCTATTGGACTACTCCTCTCCATATTGCAACAACACCTTGCTGTCTAGCCATCACCCTCACCCGTAAGCAATCAAGGACCTGTTGTTGCTATCTCCAAGCCACCATATTCCTGCAATCTGTTTCTATCTAGTTATATATATTATATCTCAATATATTGTGTATTCTAGTAATTCAATATATTTTGATGCAAACTATCCTGTCATGCTCTGAGATAAGTACTAGTAAATACAAATTTATTTATTGCAGTAGAATCAGGAAAAATTAGGTACTGCTTGGACTCACCCACTGGATATCTGCTAGATATCCAGTGAATATTTGGATTGAGGCTACCAACATAACTAGATTGAATCATGGGTACAATATTTCAATCTGACTAGCAAACCAATGATAGGCCAAACAAACAGATTACATTCTGCAAGTGGTAATATCTATATTTGGCAAGTTGCTTGCTAAATGACTGCTGGATTTGGTCAGCCACACAACCAGTGGACATTAGGTGAATATAAACAAGTTTTAGTGTCCATCAGACATTAGCTTACTTGGGGCATGTAGTAGCTAATACACTATAGAATGGTTCCATGACAATCCCATGTGTGCCCCAGGAATGACATATTTCCAAGGCCCTTATACTCCATGTGAGAGGATAAACCCATTCTCAAATGCTGTGAGTAATATATTCAAAATGCACAAGCAATCACTATATGCTATTAGATTGTCTGAAAATTTATCCTTGAAGCTTGCTGCCAGAGTTATCTCATACAGATGCTTTTGAGACTTATATCAGGAATGTACAGTATGTTGAGGCATCCATTACAGAATCTTTGGGCAAGTGATATAACTGGGAATAAAGTCATAAGTTAATAACAATAGTATCAGTAGACTGATCAACCCACATGGATGATAGAATCTTTCCTTGATGCTAAAGCAGCATCAAAAGTGATCACTCCATATGATGGATTGTTGAAAATCAGGGTTTCTATTTTCATTTTATATCCTAATTATTCTAGAAAGATGTCATATCTATTTAAAAAATAATCCCCAACTTCCATGAAGTGGAGGAGGGTTCTTGTTGGGCAAGAAATTGTGGCTACCTGCAAATGCACTTGTGTGAAATTATTATGTAATAACTATACAGTTGCATTCTTATCTAACTTTTCTTGAGTTTTTTTTGACATGCACATTGCTGATATGCTCTGTTCATTTTCAAATGTAAGTATTCACTTTGTTTAATAAAACTACAGTTGAAAATTTTCAGGTTTATTTGAAAAACACCTTGCCTTGCATCACATCTTCTTGAGGAACTTCAGTTACCACCTGATAGTTCACATGGCACTCATGATTATCCTATTTATTATGATTTCATATATTTCCCCCTCCAAAATGCCTTGTGTTCTGATATCTCTGAGAACTTTTGTGCTTTGTTGAAGAAAACTTTGAGTACTCACTCAAATCTGTGTACTCAGTGCAATATTAAATTTGTTGATTCTGTCTCATTTGATGGCAGCAACATTACTGTCTTTTTTGTCCCTGCTCATCTGATGGTTATCAAGGCCCCTGCATATTTTGCCGATGGCAGTTATACCCATTGCTGTTTTCTGTAAGAATTTGTTGACAAGCTGTATTCTGTGAGTGATACATTGCTGGTGGCTCATTTGATGGATAGATGTCAGGCCCTCCTTCCATGGTTTTTTCATGATGACTCTGTGTCCAAGGACAATTTGAGTACATTGTCATTTTGTTTACTGCTGTGCATTATGTTAAAGAGCTGAATCAGGCAGCTGTTTACTAGCTGAATCAAGGAGCTGGAGTCCAATGTCAGAGACTATGATTGATGTAGCTAAAAGTGCACATACCTGGAGTCCAATGTCAGAGACTAAGGAGTCCTAATATGGAGCTCGCAGGTTGTACTCTAAGTGCACACTACAACAATAAACAATAATAAGAAATGCCACAATGTGGCTTACAAGTGAGTTACAAATGTAACTGACCCAAAAATCGCCAGTATGTGATCATTAGTGGTCAGTACACTAACCAGCAGTGAGATGAACAATTACAACATCTAACAGTCCCCCCTGATTGTGCATCTCTCTGCCAACCAGCTATATCTTCTTGAGAGTGCCCAATTCCATAGAAGAACAGAATTGTTCGACTTTGGCATGAGGGAGTGCCTTTGTGAGCAAATCAGCAGGCATCTCACCAGTGGCCATGTAAGTGGGCAAAATAGCACCCTGATCTACCACATCTCTAAGCCAAAACCAGGACAGGTCCAGCTGCTTCATTCTCCCATGGTGTTCTGGGTGTTTGGCCACTGAAATGGTGCTTTGGTTGTCCATATACAGCACAGAGAAGCCAGACATGGTGAAGCTGAGTTCCTGCAGCATCTTGCGCATCCACACAATCTTCTTACAAGCCTGACAAGCGGCCATGTACTCAGCTTTGGTTGTAGACAGAGCTACAATGGGCTGGTGCTTCGACATCCAGGAAATAACACCAGTACCTATTTTCACAATGAAAGCGCCAGTGGAACGACCAGTGTCCTTGCAACCACCATGGTTTGCATCGGAATAGGTTGTAAATTGCTGGGATTGGAGTGGATCTGGCGCATAAGTGATGGCATAGTCCATGGAACCCTTGATGTAGCGAAAGAGGTGCTTTACAGCATTCCAGTGGGTGATTCCGGGGTCAGAAGTAAATAAGGTGAGCTGTCCAACAGTATAGGCAATGTCTGGGCGAGTGGTACAGGAGAGGTACTATAAAGAGCTAATAGCACCGCCATAGTCAATAGAATGCATGAAAGAGCACTCTTCTGGAGTTCTAGGGCTTTGCTCACATGAGAGGCACAAACCAGGCGTCATAGGAGTGGAAACTGGATTACAATCAGTTAAACCATACCAGGCAAGCATATCAGTGCAATATTGAGGCTGGGAGATGGAAAGTGAGCGGTTTGAGTGGTTTTGGGTGATCTGAATGCCCAGGAGCTCAGTAGTGGGCCCCAAATTGCGCAGTTTGAAGTGGGAAGCCAAATCTGCGATGGCTTGCTTGATTCTGGGCAGTGAGGTTGATGCAAAGGTCATATTATTGACAAAGACAGGGAGAATGATGCAGACATCACCTCAGATGAACACATACACAGCTGCATCGGAATAGGTCTGCTTGATGCCCATGGACTCCAAAGTGGTGTGCATTTTGTGATTCCAGCGATTTCCACCTTGTTTTGTGCCATAAAGCAACTTCTTCAGCAAACAGACAGTCTCCTTTGGATTCCCCTGCACAAAACCTTCTGGTTGCTCCATATAGACATCACAGTCCATGTCACCATTCAGATAGGCATTGGAGACATTGACAGACCACAAATGGAGGTTGTGCAGCACTGCTAGTGCCAGAATGATGTGGAGAGTGGGGAGACGCACTGTGGAGCGAATATCTTGAGGTACTCAAATCCTGGGCATTGGGAGAAGCCCTGGGTGACCAGATGACCTTTGTAGCAATCAAATAAGCCATCAGCATGGTATTTTTGAGTAAACACCCATCTAGACCCAATAACAGGGCGGTCCTTGGGCCTGGGAACAAGAACCCATGTGCCATTGGTCTTGTGGGCATCCAGTTTGGCCAAGGCAGCTGTTTGCCACTCAGGAGCATTGTCCCTGTGCAGGGCATCTGCAAAAGATCTTGGATGGGGGGATTTGGCAGCCATGCACTGGGCAGAGTCTGCATCTTCTTCATCCTCAGAGTCATCTGCATCTCCAACAAGCTGGGCTGGGCTGAGCTTTCACCATTTCTGGGGTTTCTGTCGATTCTGAAGAGGTAGTCGAGCACCTATGCCAACAGGGCTAGCTGCTCTAGGAGGTGGTATAGCTGGCAGAGGAGGTGCTGGCTCCTCTAGAACCTTGGGTGGATGCTTCCCCTGAAAAGGCAGTAGCTCTGCTGCAGGGAGCTCTTTCTCATCATTCAGGAAGCCAGGCAAGTCAGGAGGGGTGAATGCGACATCTGGGGGTGCTGCTGGATGTGCTGGGGGCGCATTTGCAGTGCCAGGGAGCAAGGGGGGTGGTATGGGGGCACGTTTATCAAAATCAGCATGTTTAGAGATAACTGTGCGCTTTGTGGTGGGGTCATAGAACTTCCAGCCCTTGTAACCATCCAGATACCCAATGAAGACAAACTTTTGATAGTGAGGGTGAAGTGCAGGGCACTTGTCCTTCTGCACATGTACATAAGCAGTGCAGCCCCACACTTGGAGGTGAGACACCAACCATGCCAAAGCTTATAGGAAGTAGTGCTGTCCAGAGAGGCAGTAGGGCACCTGTTCCATACATGTACCAGGGCACCAAGTGCCTTGCCCCAGAATGCAGTAGCTAAGCCAGATTCCTGTAACATAGCTGTTATGTGCTCAGAAAGAACGCGATTAGCTCATTCGGCCACTCCATTCTGCTGTGGATGCGCATGGACTGTGTGTTGTCGCTGAATACCACAGGAATTGGTAAAATCGAGCATCTCATTGCTCATATACTCCCCTCCCTTGTTATCTCGCAGTGTCTTGATCCTCCACTCCATCTGGTTCTCAGCAAATACCTTAAACTGCTTAAAGGCATTGAAAATGTCCAATTTGGCATGAATAGGCAGCACAAACCAATATCTGGAGTAATCATCAATAAAAGTGACCCAATAGCGATAACCAGAGAAGGAGGGGTAGGGAACAGCATGAACGTCACTGTGGACAAGTTCAAGAGTCTGAGAAGCACACCAGGAGATGCTAGGGAAGGGGTTTGCATGCATCTTGCCTGCTAAGCATGGCTCACACAGCGGATCAGGTGCAGTTTTGATGTCTAGCTGCATACCAGTAACGAGTTTGTTGTCACTCAGGCTTTTCACGTCACTCAGGTTGTGATGGGCGAGCCTGTGATGCCACAGGGCCAAATCCAGTGGGGCAGTGGTTGCAGGGCGTGCATACTCGGTGATTGGCTCTGTCACACCATCTAAAAATGCAGCATTGTGCTCATTTATGTGTGCAACAAAGAGTGGTGATCTATTTGAGCAACTAAAGGACATATGGGTGGCATTGATGTGCACATCAAAAGATGAGCAATAAGTGAGGTACAATATAGCAAGGAGGTTGTTCTGCAGCTGGGGAACATGTAGGACATTGGAGAACTCGACAGCTCTCCCTTTTCTCCCCTCTAGAGTGGGATGGAACACCACAGACCCGACACCAGCTGAATAAACCACTGTATTGTCTGCAAGTTTGATGGGAACATGTTTGGGGCTGTAATTGCGCAGCCAGTGACGATGGGGCGTCATATGAGAAGTGGCTCCTGTGTCTGCATTCCAATCAGTGTCAGCATTGAGTTGGAGTGGTGATAGAGGATCAGAGGGATCCACGGAATGAAGACTTGCATTCCCAGCGCGCTCCACTACATTCTGAGCAGCTGTAGAAGGGGTAGGTGTGACTGCAGATGCCACAGATGTGGCAGATGTGGTGTTGGCCTGGTTGGGTTGCTGGCCAGAGGTATTGGACGCCTTGTAGGTGTTCTTGGCGCGTTTAAGCACATAGCACTTGCATTGGCAGTGTCCCAGCTTATTACAGAAATTGCAGGAAGAGGAGGGGTTGCAGTGGCAAGTTGGCAGGGATGTGGATGCAGACAGTGCAGAGCTGCCTGCAGAAGTGGAGGCATCAGGGCAAGGCCGACAATTGATTTCTTCAGTCTGGAATGCAGCCTTGACCTTGACCTTGTCAAGATCAGTGAGGAGGGCGAGAGATGAGGTGAAATGCGAATATTCTGGCCCCAAGGCATGTACCATGGCAATACAGCTCAGTTCTGCATCAGATGTCACCAAATTGAACAAAGGAGGGCGCAACTCTTGAATTCTGGCCATGGCTTGCTCAACATGAGTACTGAGGGCAGGTAGGGTCTCATCTGTGCACTTCCGGATGGAAAAGAACTCCTCATATGCCACAAAATGTGTGCTGGCCTTCTGTTGCACAAAAAGCATCACCAGGGCCTTCCAAGCAGCAGTGGGGTCGTCCTGTGAGGCTCTAATGTGCACTCGCTGGTTGGGCATCAAACTAAGCATTAGCTCACCAGCTGCTTTGTCCTGCTTGATGTCCCAGGCCTCCTGCTCCTTATCTCCTGAGCTAGGTCGCTTCTCCTTGCCATCAACGAGGCACCAGAGGCCTTTGGAGCGCAGTAGAGCCTTCATTTCTTTGCTCCAGGTGGTGTAGTTGTTGCCATTGAGAGGCTGAATGTGGTGGGTGTGTTGTTCAGAGGCCATTGAGGCTGGATGGGGCAAAAATGTGCGATGGAGCGGTGGATGGAGTGGATGTAGTGGAGTTGGGACAAGTGAAAATGAGGTTGCCTAGGCAGCAAAATGTAAAGTGAGAGTTTAAAGCACAGGGCTCATAACCTGTTAAAGAGCTAAATCAGGCAGCTGTTTACTAGCTGAATCAAGCAGCTGGAGTCCAATGTCAGAGACTAAGGAGTCTTGACATGGAGCTCGCAGGTTGTACTCTAAGTGCACACTACAACAATAAACAATAATAAGAAATGCCACAATGTGGCTTACAAGTGAGTTACAAGTGTAACTGACCCAAAAGTCGCCAGTATGCGATCATTAGTGGTCAGTACACTAACCAGCAGTGAGATGAACAATTACAACATCTAACACATTATTCACTCCTCTCAGCTTTAATGACTTGTCATGTGAATGTGAGCATGTCACTCTGCTTAGTAATACCTCTGAGCTAAGCTGGCTTTCTCTTGTAGCATTATAATTTGAGTATTTATATGGACATGAAGTTGCTGGTGCACTACACATGCCTTCATCACCCATGTTTGCTATTGATATGACTAAAGTTACATTGATTTCTTGGGCTTCTTTACCAATCAACATTCTTGTGGATGCTCTTTGCGCTTTGACTGTGGACTTGATATCATCCTGTATTCAACATCTTATGTTTTCTGGTAGACCATGCATTACTGTAATTCACACTCACATCACAAGACATGCACAGAACTTGTGAAGTACATTATTGAATATGTCTGTTATCTTGAGAGCATCAGTCTGAAACATTGTATGATATTTTGCTTGCTTATTTCCCCTTCTACATTTATGATGAGACTTCTGAGAAGTTGTTTGTGTTGCACATCCTTTGCCACAAATATGGAGACAACATTATTTTGAATCTTTTCTCAGCTCCAAGTTCTGCTCTGAACATTTGATGTGAGCATAAACTGGCTAAAGTAATTGAAAGTAAGCAGGCTCCTGCTAACTATGACTGTGCATGGCCTAATGTGATTTCCCACAATGTTGTTCTTAACTGTCTGAATCACTATTATGATGGTTCTAAATGGGCAAAACCTCTAGTGTGCACAGTATGTTCCCAATATCAAGATAGTGCCAAACAAGTTGATATTATTTTGAATTCTACAAAACTTAGCATTGAACTGCTACATCTCACTGATCCATATATTATCTGCAAGTGTGTTATTCAGTCCTTGTCTGTTGAATTCAGTTATGATAACTTCATTCTTGATGGGTTCATGCTTGAGAGATGCAGTGTCATTTAGGAATCCAAAGACTTGGCAATCCTTAATATTTGCTCTGAATGTACATTTGCTCTCTTCCATAAAAAAAATCCCCTGCCTGGCTTTGGCCAATGGTTTGTTCCACAGGCAATTGCCTGATCAATTCAGCAATCTTATATGGGTTGAAGAAAGGATTTGTGCAATACACTACACTATGGCTCATCTCACCTACCTGTTCCAGTCATCTGATGCCTTGCAACCCAAGGTGTTTCATGGAAACACATGTGCTCATGATATGAACATGATGTCAACTGCCTATGTTTTACCATGAACACCATCCAATATGACCAGTTTTCTTAGTGTGGTATTTGTTGGACCTGGCATGTTTGATCCTCCCCAGCTTGGAACTACCTTTTACATGCACAAATCTAAAATTTGGGAGTTTCTCATGTGGTTGAAGCATCATAATTGGCTATATGAGAATATTCCTATTGACACTGAAATTCTTGACCTGTATTCTGAGGGTGGCATTCTTCTGGGCTTGTCTGATTGTATGGTTGAGAACAACAAATTAGATTCAAAGGTTGTGTTTCAGGATGAAACTGCTGGATTTGAGGACCACCCAGCTTCTCTCTTAAATGCTGATCACACCAACAACACTGCTGACAATTCATCTGATGCAATTGTGCTCCTTAAAAAAATGGGTGTTTCAGATCCCAAGAGTGTTACAGTCAGTGGTCAAACATTCACTGCAGCTGCTCTTTGTAATCTTATCCCTAAAATGTTGGCTTACCATGGCTTAATTGTATACCATGGCTCATATCCCATTGATGAGTACAATGACCCCAACCTCTTCCCTGGTATGCTTCCAACTCTATTCCCTTATGGATTGGGTGGGTTCAATGACAAGCAATGGCCCATGTCCCTCTCCTTTCAGTTGCAAGCACATTGCTCATTAAATTTATCAGACTGTTCATTTAGGTACCACCATATCTATATGTTTGTCATATGGAACATTCTACAGTGCTAAATGGCTCATTTTCACACCACTTTCACTTGCCATAAATCAAATTTCCATAATATTGCCTGTAGCATCACACAGATATCACTAGAGATTCTCAATTGACTTGCTTCATGCCTTGAGTTGGAGCATAAGATATCATATTTGTCCACAAATGAAAGGAATGCATTCAACTTGCTAAAGCATTTCAATACCATTTCTTCATGTGTACTGGGCTCTGAAGCTTCCAAGTTATTTATCTGGAATGAGATCTGAAGCTACTTTGGTCATTTTGATGTTCCTTACTTGTTTTTTATGTTCAACCCAAGTGTTGTACATAGTCTGATCTTCCAGGTTATGTATGGTGATCTTAGTGTTGACTTGTCCCAGCAGTTTCCACAGCTTGTGACTGCCTATGAGTGTGCTATTTGATTGGCTCATAACCCTGTTAGTACTGCTAATTTCTTTGAGTTTTCAGTTAAATGTTGCTTTTAGTATCTGTTGGGTTGGGATTATGGTCATTGCAGGTTGACCCCATCTGATGGTTTATTTGGTCACTTGTGGGCTCTCTATGGTACCTTTGAGTATACTGAGCAAGGCTCATTGCATGGCCACTTTCTTATTTGGTTGCAAGATGTGTCAATTCATTTGAAATTCATCACTATCTCCTTGACACAAACTTTCAGAAGAAATTCTTTGCTTTCTTTGATGACATCATTCATTATCATCTTCTGGATGTTGAGGTGTTGATTGATCTGAAGCTCAAACCTCATGTTGAGCAGCCTCTATAACCACTTCCAATATCTGACAAGGCTTCAGAAAAGATAGCTATTAATATTCTAAATGAGTGGGATTCTGTGTTTGTTAGTGAGGTCAGAAAGTGTGGTGAAGTACTCCAGAGGCATCAATGTCATCCTGTATGTCACAAATATGGTAATGTGGATAAGTATAGATTTCTTTTTCCACATGAGGTTGTTGAAGCATCTTATTTTGATTCTGAGACAAAATCTGTTATATTGATGTGTTGTGATGGGAACGTGAACTACTTTAATCCCTATATTCTTGTTTTTGTTGACACAACCACAATCTTAAATGTATTTTGTTGGGCAGGAGTGCAAAAGCAGCAATGCTTACATTTCTGACTACATTACAAAGATGGGTGCTAAAACTTATGAAATGCTATCTCTATTGTCCTGTGTGGTTGCACATCTCCCTCCTGAGCCTTTGAATAGTTCTGTCCTTGACAGTGCTAAGTTATTGCTTCACAAATGTCTCTTTTAGTTCAATTGTCAGCAGCAAATACATGCTCAACAGGCTGCACATTACATCCAAGGTTTTGATGACAGCATATCATCCCATTACACTATACCAATGTTATCATGTCTTGCACTTGCACACATCAAAAATTAGTCTTTCTTGCCTGACCAAGTTCAAGTTCTGAATGCCAATGACTCAAATGGTAATATTGAGCTATTACACATCTGCATCAAGACTACCAAAGAAGGAAAGCTTGTTGAATCTAATCAGCTCCATTACTATATTTATTGTGCTAATAGCCTTGCTGAAATAAACTTCTATGATTTCTGCTGGTGCATCAAAATACAACCAAAGTCAAGAAAAAACAAATTTAAGCATATTTCTGAGACAAGATTGGGAGTTCTGCACCACCATGAACTAAAAAGTGATCATCCATTACACATGACCCATGAACTGCTAGAGCACACCAATAAAAACCATGGCAAAATAAATTGTGAGCTTGTTCCACAAGTAGTTGGCATGTCAATTCCATGGTCCACTTATGAGAGTTCATGGGCTTTTTTCACTCTACTACACTTCAAGCCTTTTAGCTGTGACAACCCTTTGATAATGCCAGGTGAGAATATAGTGGATGTTCAAAATAATTATGACTTTTTGGACCACAGTTGTGCTGTAATGCAAAATTGGAAGGCTGTCCATGAGTGTGAGAATGAATGTGATGCTGAAAGACTCCAAAAGTAAGCCAGATGAATGGATAATTCCAATGGAGTTTCATCAAACACCTTACATGATGATCTTGAAGCAAATTCAGTTTTAAACTCATCTGCCACTTGATTCAAAGATGAGTTTCATATTCATCCAATTTTACTTTTGTTGTGGGTGGCTGGCTGGCTGTGTCCATGTGTTACTGCTGAAGAAATAGGGGAAACCAATGCCAACAATTATTCAAGCTTTGAGAATACTACAATAGAATCTAAGTCTGTGTTGCCTGAGTATACTATAGCTTGTTTGTCTAAATGGAAGGGTGAGATTGAAACACAAGAGCATGCCATAGCAACTTCATGTCAGAATACTCTGAATCCAGATCAACAGGTTGAGGTGCATTGTAATGTGAAAGATACTGTTGCTGGCAAAACCATGAATCTGTCCACCTTAGTGAATATTTCACCTGCTTGAACTGAGTTGCTTGCTTATGATAGTGGGGCTTGAAATATTTCACTTGCCAACTCAAGTCTGAGTGATGTTATTGCTAGAATTGGTAGAATGAAAGGCTTGAATGAAAAGCAGTAGATGGTATTTCAGATCATCACCAATAATTTTGTAAAAAGACACATTGAACAGGCTGCCAACATCAAACAGCTAGTTATGTTGATGACTGGTCTAGGTGATACAGGAAAAACTCATATTGTTAAAGCTGTACATTCAGTAATGATGCACTATGGATGTGGGCATATAATTCAGTATCTGGCCCCAACAGGCTCTGCTGCAGCTCTGATTGATGGCATAACAATCCATAAGGGGCTCAGTATAAAAATTAAAGCCACAAAGAAGGGTGTCAAACTATACCAAGTTGCACAACAAATGGAAAAATGTGGAATATGTTTGTTAGATGAGACTTCTCTCATTGGACTTGAGCTGCTGGCAGACATAGATCATGCACTTTGGTTTGCAAAGGAAAAACTAGATCTTTGGTTTGGAGAAATAACAATTATCTTCATAGGTGATTTTTTTCCAGTATTCGCTAGTAGATGGAACTCCATTATACACACCTATCTCATGTTATGCCAGGACTTCAGATGCTGAGATCCACAAGAGACTGGGGTGACTTGCTTGGAAGACAGTCAATATAGTAGTGAATCTTGTGGAGCAACAACACATGAAAGGTGACCCCAAGTATGGTGAGGCTATTTGCTGACTGAGAACATGAAACTGTATCCAAGATGATGTTGACCTGTTTAATTCATGTGTGATAAAGTCACTGACATCACCAAATGGAGTAGATATGAGCATTAATGGAAACTTTGATGCAACTGCCATTGTTGGCACAAATAATGTATGTGAGGCATTGAATCAACACAAGGCAAATGTTGCCAGTGGATTGCACCCTATTAATGATTGTCTGGCACTTGACAAGTGCAACCATCAATCACTCACATTACTAAAGTGACAGATTCTAGTTTATCTGAACATGACTTCATTTTCTCAGTCTTTACCAAGTACTATGCCCTTGTCTGTGGGCATGCCAGTCATCCTACATCTATGGAACATTTCCACTGACCTTGGTATCACCAATGGCTCACAAGGTTTTGTGTGAAAAATATTTACTTCCACAAGTCCATTGGATTTTCAGCATGCCACCTTCATCTATATTGAATTTCTGCACAGCAAGGTCAAGCTGGATGGGCTCCCAGCAACTTACTTCATCATTACACCTGTAAAATGGACCTTCACAATGCTTCTCAAGAAACCAGATGGTACTCAAGACAAACTTCATATATGTCAGCTTCAACTTCCTATTTATCCTACATTTGCTGTCACTGGTCACTCAGCCCAAGGGAAGACATTGCCCAAAGTACTTGTCAACCTATCTGAGGGCAGTTTTGGGATGTATGTTGCTGCTTCTTATGCACAAACAAGAGCTGGATTATGTCTAACCAAACTGGTCATGCTCATGCAATTGAACAAACTGGTCCCTAAAGACCTATACATAGAAGTTGAGTGGCTCAAAGTCTTGGAACATAATATGTACATCTAACATGGCCTATGCTCTGGAGCTCTGAAGGATGTTCCCAGTCCAGAAGCTGAGTGCTCAGACAGAATAGTTCTCAAAGTGGATTATAGTAAGAACTGCACAGTAGAATGCACCAAAGATGTCAATGATAAGCAGAGCAAGAAAAAGAGGGAGATCACCACTGACTCAAAGATTTCTGAGGTAGATGTGCCATACAGTGAGGCTGGAAAATTGACAGATTTGTGCTTGTATGCTAATCATGTTATAGACTTAGACCAGCTAAAACCAAATAAAAAAAGAAAGATTTTCAGTCCAAAACAGGAACCTCCTGTCATACAGAAGAAACTGTGCCTGATGACTCCAGTTTGCTGTTCCCCACCAAGCACTGGCTGTAGGTGGTCTGCTACTAACTGGTTATGCAGCTACAATGCTGTCTTCACAAGCCTTTTTCATATCTGTCAGGCTAGTGATCAAGAACTCAAAGAACAGTGGATCCCCTTGAGCGACCACTCAAAGCACCTTTCAGTGTCCTTTGATTTTCTTTCTATGAACTATATCCACCTCTTCTCTCAGGACTCATTTGAAACATGCTGTGACAAATTCTGAGATGAACTTAGTGGCTTATATCTGCAGGGTTTTCCTTACAAATGTCAGGTACTTGCATCAGCATGCTTAATCCTTGAATATGTCTTCCCTATATCCACATGAAAGCTTACTAACAATTTTTTTTTTGTGCAGGCAAGAGTTGTCCTGGAAACAACATGGATGGGTCATACTATGATAACACTTTGACACTTCCAATTATAACTGCCAGCTTATGAGGTTTGAGCAGTTCCAATTCCAGAACACATGCTCCAAGTCTGCAAAAATGGCTTGATGTCTACTTATGAACCATTAATGCATGCAATTCCAGCCTTGGACTTGGCAGACAGCTGCATATGTTAGTACAATATGAAGGAACCATATCCTGTGACAACACATGCTTGGTGGCACCACCAGCTGTCCTTTTCTTCAAACAGATGCTACACCTGAAGATTGAACTGTGTTACAACATTAAAGTGCCAAGTCCTCATGGCATTGCTAGATATACACTTAAAGCAATTGCTTACTTAGGAAATCATCACTTTTCAGCTCACTTTTGTGCTAATGGTAAGATCTGAAACTACAATGGGCAAGTTAATGGTGGCATGCCTTATTTAGAGCTATCATTGTCCAATGTGGATCTTTGCATGCAACTGAACTTTGGCCAGCATAATGTACATCTTCTGATTTATGTGTTGTTCCTTAGTCTTCCTTATTTCTTCTGTATTTTTTTGTGTTTCCTTGTCTCATTCCAATCAATCTTGAATACCTATTTTCCCAAATTTGGTTCTCTTCTTGAGGTATATAAACCCACTGAACTGATCTCGATACCCTCATCACAATTTACTTACCTACTTGCTTATTTGCATTATCATGTTCCCATCACCATCATCTCAGATGCCCTTATCTTTCCCAATTGTTGGATGTTCAAAGTCCATCTCCTGGTCCAGGTTTCCTTTACTGGCTGCACCAGAAGATGCTGAGATGCCAAGCCCCACACCATTGTGGCTTTCATTACTTCAAATGACTAAAGATCTGCTGGCATTAAATCAGACACTGCTTGATACCCTTGCAAAAGAAAATACCCTGCATTTTCTCTGCTCTGCTATGGAAGATGGAGCAGAGTACTAGGTTGACTCCACCGGCAATCTTTTCCATGTTCAATTCCCTGCCAAAGTAGACCGCAGTAGCTTTTACAGATACCTGGGCCCCTATTTTAATATGCTGGTGATGGATGTAAGTGTTTTTCATCATAAACCCAATTTATTGAACTGATTTATTCATTGTATTTCATAGCTTGACCTCACCACCTTTCAAAAGGCAAGAACTCAATTTGAGCTCTGACCTTTAAACAAGGATAATGCTATGACCTGTCCCTTGGAGATGATTGCTTGCTCAAATGGTGCTTTACTTTTTTTTTTCCTGTTCCACAAATTGGAGAAGGGGCAAGTAAATGGTAAGCATCATTGTTTTCACCTTATGTTCAATCAATGAACAACTTTGATATGTTCACCCACAGAAAGTGCAAACAAATCTTCTGTTATTCCTTTTTGGCATGCCTATGAGCCTGCAGAAGGTGACTATTACATGTTGGTTGTTAGCACAGACACTCTCTTTCATGGTCTTCCCAGTACTGGACAGATGTCCACCCCAAACCTCTCCTGTGCAGATATACTAGGTAGTAAGTTCCTTTACTTCAATTTTTCTTTGCTTTTGAACTCAGCCTGCTTTGCTTTGGAGATGGTACTGAATTGTTAAGTCCCAGTAAGTTACATCCTTTCTGCAAAATATTCTGCATTTCATGACCAGCAGTTCAGGCAAAGCATGAGCTGCTTCCTGGTCTTAACTTCAAATATCAAGGGATGGCAAAAAAACCCATGGTAAGCAAACTGTCCCATTTCAGATCCAATAGCACCAACCATTATTGTTGTTTGATTTCAGGGGCTTGCATAACCAAGTTGTGTGATTTGCCTGACCCTGATGGGCGTTATGCAGGGTTGATCAATGCACACAGTGACTTGGCTGATGCCAGAGTTGTCTTGCCTGATGTCCATGATGGACAAGGTGTGCTCATTACCCCTGGTGAGTACAATGAGAAGTTTAAACATAATGAATAAATCAAAGTTGAGGTGTATCTTAAACTGTACTGTATGTGATATGCACCTTGCATAGAATCTAGCTATAGCATCTACTTAATGGTAAAATGAAGTCCAATAGAGAAAGAGTACACTTCAAAGGTCTCATTGACAATCAATCCCATGCCAACAGAGAGTTCACAGCAAGGTTAAATTGCATAGAATTAGCTCAAGGTATAAATGGAGTGAGGACACTATTTAAGGCAACATGCCTGGTGCACATATTATGGAATATGACAGAACATTAAAGAATGTTTTGGAGGAGGAAAGAGTGTTCCTAAGAATGGAAGGCATAAAGGAAAACAATAGAACTAAGGACAAGAAAAAGAGAAGTCAATATGAGTAGAGATGCTGGGTTCCCTAGGATGACCCAAGGGAAAGAAAAAGAAAAGAAATGAGATGAAGTCAATATATTGCACAATTGTAATATTACTCCCTTTGTAGCTTCGAAGTGCCACCTCAAACTCAACCTCTACAGTCTTTTCAACAACCATCTCATAATTTGGGCCCAGAGTGGTTGCCCTCATTGATGATGACATCATTATCATCAAAGTCAGAAGCTGTAAAAGCAGGAGGGGGGTGGGGGCAATCAACAACAATGTGCCTGGGTTGACTGCAATGGGCACAGTGATGAAGGGGGCAATGGTGAGAAGGATGACCTTATGCATGACAATACAAGCAAGCATGACAAGGACATCAGTGACTAGTGTGACTGGGGGCCCAAGCATGACAGGTGGTGCACTGATAGCACGGGCAGTAGAAAATGAGGTAATTCTCTGCATGACATTGAAAGCACTGGTTGAGATGAGATGGGGGAACAGGGAGGCTGGTCTGAATGTCATTGAATAGGATAGGATTAGAGATGGATCCCCAAGTGGCTAAAATTGCCATCACAGCTTATTCCTCATCAGCCCAGGCAGCAAGCTCAGTACCTTTGATACAGGCTTGTTTGAGAGGTATGGGCAATTCAGCAATGGAGAAGATGGGCAAAGGGGCAGAGCTTCATGAGGCATGAGCAGGAGTTACAGGCAAGATGGGATTGTTAGGGACTTCTTGTGGGGGCATGGGCATTCTGATGGGGTTGTCATTATTGTAAAGGCAGTGGTTGACAGGGGTAAGCAGGTCATAGATGGGACTGATGATGTGGAAGAGGTCAGAAAATGGAATCCAGTCAACAACATATCCAAACCCCTCTGTGTAAAGCATGTCCAGTATATTCCCTCATGCCTTTGCAAATCCTAGCTGAATAGCCATGGTGGAAAGGGTGAACTCAGATTCTCAATAATTACCCTGAGGTACAGTGGGGTGATATAAAATGTCTAAGGAGGAATAGGTATGAAAAAGGGTGATAAGGCCTCATAAGGTGGCATTGCCTTGGAACATGGGGTCATTTTCTAAGTGGAGAGTCAAACAAATATTCAGAATGATGAAAGCATACATCATATGATGGTGAACACAAGGGAGATGTTGAACTCTAGCACAGTATGGGGGTAGGGTGCCAGGGGCAGGTCAGAAGGAAGTATTGGATGAGGACAATAATGTGGGGTCAATGGACATATTAGTGATAGTGTATACCATGGGTATAACATATCCACATGGGTCATGGGTGTGGGTGTCTCTGGGGTATGGGTATGGGTCAGCTTTCCAGACACCCATACCCATATCCACACCCACAATGTGGATGTTTCATACCCACCAGCCATACCCATGATGGCTGTGCAATACCAGGTCCATACATGGAATAACTCTGTATTTACCACAGCCTGACTTGCCTGAACAACAACTCCAGCAATATAACTTTAAGATTTTACTCTACTACTGTTAGAGGAATTTTTTTTTGTATCATGACTACTACACTGTGCAATGTGTTAGTATTGGTGCACAAATGGTTGAGGTAAAGGAGCCTGGATAACTCACCTAGAAAGGGCCACAGTGAGCCATATGACCCAGGTGGCAAGACAGCTACACTGGATGGTTTTGCAAGGTGCCCAGGATGTACCAGAGGTGATGTAAATGAGCGCATCAACAAGATGAGCACACTACATCAAGATGTTGGCCTAGAAGTCCAAATGGGCAAGTTGGGCAAGCAGGTCATGACAGAAGGTCTGGGAGGTGGTGAGGCCATACCAGGCGCCCAAAACAGCTGTCAGGAGTGCCCAAAGGGTGGTGGAAGCAAGCGCTTCATTGAAACAAGTGCACTGCACCAAGTTGAAGAGCTAGGAGGCCATTTGGGTAAGGAGGCTGAGTTGCAGTGGTCAAGAGCTGTCAAGTGCAAAGCACCATCCTGGAATGATGCGGATGGTGTCCATACAAATAGGAAATGATGCTGAATGGATTGCACAATGAGCAGCACACACCACAACTTGAAATGAGTCGAAATATAACTACTAGCTGAAAATGAAGAAGATCAGCATGGATGGCATAAGCACAACACAGACAATGTACCTGTGTCATCCACACCACCCCTGAAGCATCCCAGACAATCTATTGAGGCCATGAACACACCACATTGATGAGGAAAGCTGAAATTGTTACCTAGAAAGGTCAATCAGGCAAAAGGAAGATTTTGCACATACCTCTTTGTACAGTCACAGCAAGCCAAATTGGGAAAATTGGAGTGGCTGGATATAATGTACAGGCCCTATAGGTGTTGGTAAAGATGCCCCCAAGGCCAGAAATGTGATTGTAACTGAATAGCAGGCAATAAAGGTGAGCATGCAGAAGAGATACACACATACTGCTGCATTAGTCAAGCTGTGACTTGCCTTATTTGGGCACTGCTTGAGCACAGCAATTGGACCCATGGATCTGATTTTACAAATTTAAGAATGTACCCACACCTGCAATGTGGGTGTGGGTATATTCTCAGGTCCAGGTGTGGGTCATGGCTCTGACACCCAGGGGTATACCCATGTTATTAACTAGTTAGCAATGGCATAGTTAGGATGAAAAAAAGTCCAAGGGGAACCATTCCTTATATGCATCAAGGATGGTTTGTGCATTTTCAAGGTTTTCCTCAGGTTCCCATATTGATTTGAAGATAGCCCATCCTTTCCAAAAGATTAGAAAGTGGAAAGTTCCACAGATCTTCTTGTAATGTAAAATCTTTCCAACTTCAAATTCTTTTTCATCTCCAATAACCTCCAGTGGGTCATATGTGAAATTCAGGCCATGTTCCAGAGTTTCTCAATAGGATGATAAGAGAGAAGCATGGAACACATTGTGGATCTTCCAGCTCAGAGGGAGTTGGAGGTGATAAGTAATGGGAGTGATGACCTTTTCAATTTCAAAGGGGCTGTATCATTTGGGAAGGAGTTTTTGCAATTGGTCTGGAATATGGAGGTTCTTTTCTTCAAGCCACACCTTATCTTCTTGTTTCCAGGGGGAGAACTTGGCAATAACTCATGCCTTCATTGCTTTCTGGGCCAATTCATGAGCTGACAAGGCCTCCTTTTGGGCATATTCAATGTGGAAGAGTCAGGAGTTAAGGAAATTGACAAAAAAAGGGCAAAGTGGGGGATAAGCTCTCAGTTCATAGCCCATCATGAGGAAGAAAGGGGTCTTTTTAGTGACAGAGTGTACAAAGAAGTTGTGATGGAATTCAGCAGATGGAATGAGCTCTTTTCACTGAGTCTGTACATCATTAAAAAAAATCCTTAGGTATATTTCAACCTTCTGGTTGACTTGTTCAGTTTCTCTGTCTGTTTGGGGATAATAGGCAGAGGAGAGGTGGAAATTGTACTAGAGGAGGTGGGCAAGTTCTTTGAAGAAAGCAGAGATGAACTGTGAACCTCTATTAGAGATAATATGGTTATGTAGGCCAAACCTAGTGAAAATTTTCTTGTAGAAGATTTTTGTCACTTCTTTGGCCAAGATCTTTGAAGCACAAGGAGTAAGAATTACCCCCTTTATAAGTCCATGGCTGACTATGACCATGAGAGCATTGAAGCCCTGAACAGGCAGCAATCTGATAACTAAATCAATGGAAACCTGTTGGAATGGGCAAGTACAAGTGAATGGGAGAGGGGAGAGTGGGGAAATCACAGAATAGGTATTAACCTTGGAGGATTGGCAGACAGCATACCTGGAAATAAATTGACAGATAAATGCTGTAAGGCCAGGCCACCAATAGTCATGGGAGAGGAGTTCTGTGGTGCAGAAGATATCACCATGGCCATCAGCAAGGGATTCATGGATGGACTGGACCAGTTCCTGATGACCAAAGGCAGGAATATAAAGGCAGCCTTGGAAGTAAATATTACCATCATGGTATGTCCAATCCTTAGAGTAAGAACAGCCAAACAGAGGTTGAGAGTTCTCCATGGCATGAAGGGCAGATTGGACAAGGGGGTCAGAGACAGTAGAGGTGACAATTTTCTTACTGAGGACAAGGTCAAGGTTGCAGATGAAGACCTCATTGGGAAGGAGGGTGACAGCCTGGTTATCAGAGGAGGTGTCAATACAGTCATGGCAGGAGAGGGCATCAGCAGGACCCATAGAAGTTCCAGGGATGGGAGTAAAGGCGAGATCTAAGTCTTGAAGGAAGAGATATCAATGGGCCTAGCAATGAGAAAGCTTGTGGGGGTTGTGAAAGTATGCAAGGTTCTTGTGATCAGTGATGATGGTGACAGGGAGGCCAGTGCCTTGAAGGTAGTGTTTCCACTTCTGTAAAGTGTGAATGACAGCAAGTAGCTCCCAGTCATACACTGAGCAACAAAAGCATTGCAGTGTTTGATACATTTGCATTGTGCATGATATACAAAGCCAGGGTGTGGGAATCTCGCTTAGCATTAGTGAAATGAAATATAGTAGACACGCTTGGCTTGCTATAGCCTCTTGGGTCATGTGATTCGGTTCAGAGAGTATGGAGATATGGCCATTTTAAGTTGGTTATGTCATTGCAACAGTTTTGTTGCTGATATCAAGAGTATCATAAACTAGTATGAAGTATAGCCTTTTTTGGCCTTAATCACCTCCTGAACCCTTTTGGGCATGCTTTCAATCAACCTTTGACACTTTGCAACCTCTATCCTCTCCCATTCCACTTGAACTCTTTTCCAAAGTTCAGTTATCCCCTTTATTGACTCTGGATACTCTGCCAGTCTTCTTTTAAGAAGAAACTGCAGATGCTTTATGGGATTAAGGTCTGGAGACTGAGCTGGCCATACCATCACCTCAAATCCATGCTCAGAAAACCACTCCTTGGCCCTTTTGCTGGTATGCTTGGGGTCATTATCCTGTTGAAAAATAATCTCATCTGGAGTTTTGCCATAGTGCTCCAGGGTTTGTTGGTGTTCATTCTCCATAATTTGTAGATAAAGGTTAGTGTCCATTCTACAATCAATCTTGCATGCCATCCCAACTCCTTCCCATGTCATACAACCCCACATCATCAGAGAACCTCCTCCAAACTTCACTGTTCCTTGCACTAGCCTATCACTTAGCCCTCTCCTGCCTTTTTCCATGCCCACCTCTTCCCATCTGACCCAATGTGATTGATCTTGGTCTCATCTGACCATATAACCTACTTCCAATCCTCCACAGTCCAGTGCTGATGACTCTCCACAAAATCCAACCTAGCCCTCTTATGAGCAAAGATAAGATGGGGGCATTTCTTCTTCACCACAGCCTTCATGCCTGCTTTCTTCAAGTGATGATGAACGGTCTGGGAGGAGATGGTATGGTTCTTGACATCCTGAAGAGTCTTGGTGACCTGGACTGCATTTTCAGCCTTTCCAGTTCCAATAAGATAAATAGCATTTCACATGTCAGCAGGTGTTATGAGGGTAGGACAACCACCAGAGGATTTGGCCAGGTTTGGACGAAGTTGAGAGTAAGCTCTACTAATAGTAGAGTGGTGGACACCAGTAGAATCAGAGATTTGGTGAGTGGATTGACCCAAATCCAAGAAAGAGATGATTTGATTGGTTTGAGCAGCAGAGAGAGATTTCATGGTGGTGGTAGTGGATCAAGAATGGTATTTTGGTTTATTTTTGTTGTGTTGAACATATTATAGGTCACATGACCCATTGCTTATGTTAGAACATATGAAAATATATCAATTTTGAATGCTACTAGATTAGCAATAAAACTGTTGCAATAACATGACCAACTTAAAATGGCCATATCTCCATACTCACTGAATAAAATCACATGACCAAAGGGGCTATAGCAGGTCAAGAGTGTCTACTATATTTTATCCCACTAATGCTAAGCGAGATTCCCACACCCTGGCTTTATATATCATGTACAATGTAAATGTATCAAACACTGCAACACTTTTGTTGCTCAGTGTAGATATCATAGTTATGCTCTATGGGTGAGAAGGTTTTTGACAAATATGTACATGGGTAACAATTACCATTGTTATCAGCCTGCATTAGCATGGTGCCTGAGGCTGCGAGAGAGGCATCCATCATAACAAAAAAAAGTTTACAAAGATTAGGGAGAATAAGAATATGAGCAGAGGTGAAAGCTGACTGACGGAAGCGAAAGGCAGATTTCTGTGAGAAAGACAATTTCCAGGGCTGGTTCTTACAGGTTAGGACAAGAAGGGATTGAGTGACAGAGGAGAAATCCAGAGTAAACTTTCTGTAGAAGTTACAAAATCCAAGAAAGGAGTGGACATCTTTGACATCCTTTGGGGCATTCCAGTTCTTGATCACATTGAGCTTGGTGGGGTCCATCTGAGCACAACATTTGCCAATGACCATACCAAGGTATTCAACCTCATTCTTGTCAAACTCACACTTGGAGAGTTTGAGGCATAGGTGATGGTCCTGGAGGCATTGGAGGACATGGAGAGTGCATTTGTGGTGTGTGGTGAGGTTTGAGGAGTGGATGAGGAGGTTATCCATGTAGATAAGGAGCCATCCTTCAGCTATCATGTCACTAAAAGTGTCATTCATGAATGCTTGGAATGTAGCAGGGAAGTTGCAAAAACCAAAGAACTTTACCATTTGTTCAAAGAGTCCCTAGGGAGTAATGAAGCCAGCTTTCCATTTGTCACCTTCTTTAATGCAGATGTTGTTATACCCCTATCAGACATTGAACTTGGTAAAGATGGTGGAATCCTTCAACTGGTCCATAAGAGTTGAGATAAGAGGGAGAGGGTACACATTTTTGACAGTGTGTGAGTTGAGATAGTGGTAGTCCTGGCAGGGTTGTACAAATCCATACTTCTTTGGGACAAAGAAGAAAGAAGAGGCTTGTGGTGACTTAAAGGGGCAAATCTGTCTAGTTCTTAGGTGTTCCTCAATTAATGTGTTGCAAGCTTTGAGCTCTCTTGGATTTAGGGGATAGACCTTGGTGTTACGGTTTATTCTTTTCTTTCTTTATTTCTCGCTATATGCGAACTGTATAACCACTTAGCCGTTCCCATGGGCACGTGCTTATCCCTTAGGACTTCTCGCTCGGCCGATGCCTCGGTTACGAGCTTCTCTTATCTCTTATCTTTTATCCCTTATCGTACGACTATCTTCGGCCAATGGCCATTCCACCTCTTATCACTTATCTTCGGCCTATGGCCATTCTTTCTCAAGTCGTACGATCTTGCTGTTTCCTTTTGCGTACTTGGTCCGTGCTCGGTTTATACTGGTATATAAACCTCGCTGTACATACAGTATTCCCTAGACTAGATCTACTTGGATATACTGCTAAATCCTCGCGACCGACCTTCGACTCACTCGACCATCCTTTGACTTAGTCCCTATCCCAAATCCTCCATTGCAGTTGGGGGTTGAGCTGCCGAGCACTCAGAACGATACAAAAGGATTAGCTTCTCAAGTCTACGTTCGTCCCTACCCGGGCCAAGCGTAACACTTGGCAACCTTTGGGGCAAAGGTAGTAAGGAGGGCAATGGCATGATCAAAGGAATGGAATGGGGGAAGTTCATTGTGGGTCTGCTCTTTGAAGACTTTGACAAATTTTTTTATCCAGTCTGATAGGATTGCCTTGGCTTTCTTCTATTGTTGGGCAATTTCTGTGGCAATGGTTACTTTATAAAGCAGCTTCGAGGCCCAATGGGCAAGGGGAATACCAGGGGTACATTTTGCCTTCCTAAGCTTGATTTCTGTCTCATAGTCTGGATCAGCAGAGAGGGTTTTGACCAGATATTGTTGGTTGACTGTAAGAGGATGGTTAAGGGTCAGGGTATAAGCAGTGGGGGAAATGAAAATATGTCCCAAGTTCCAGTTGATAGAGGGATTGATTGCCTTTAGCCATGGTATGCCTAAGATAATATCATCTTTCCCTAAGATGATGATGAGAAACTTCCTTTTCTTGAGAGTTTCTTCAATCGAGAGTTGGAGAGTGGTTTTGTAGCAAATAAAGCCTTTTTTATTGGCAGTTCCATTGACATTTAGGACATGAAGGGGGCAGGATAAGCAAACTTTGGGAAGGTTGTGTTCTTTGACAAAGGTAGGGCTAATGAAGTCACTGGTCACTCCATTGTCACTTAGAGCTGATGTCTCAATAATTTGTGCTCCATCAGGTGATAAAGAGATTGTGATATGGATTGATTTCTTATCTCTATTGAATACAAGTACAGGGGAAATATGAAATGGAGGAGAAGACATTGGCACTTCCCTCCTTTTTAAAAATCCTCATGAATAGCCTTTGCTATAGTTAAAGGCTCTTTTTTTTTTTCTATAGCATGCCTTGAGTGCTCAAAGGATCTTGTCAGCATTGACTTTATTCTCTTTAAGATGATGGATATATTTGTCCAGCTTAGAGGGCTGGGTGACAGAAGTAGGGGTGGTAGGGGAGATGGGAGCTGCTTGGGTTCACTCAGGGTTACAAAAAGGTTATGGTGATGGGGTAGATGTCAAATTTTGGGGGCAAGGGTGGTTCTGAGTTGACCATCCCTTTCTGTGGCAGATAAAACAAAGTCTCTTGTGCATATGTTCAGCTCTTTAAATGGGGGTAAGTTATACTGCATCAACATCCATGGTGTTTGGATTGCAACCCTGACTAGGTGAACTGAAGAAGAATCTGCCTTGGCATTACTCCTTGATACATTGCAGCTGTCCATGAAAGCAGCTAGCAGCAGAGATCCATTCTTCCAACATCAAGGGGACCTCTTCTATGGACAGGATTATCCCAGCTAGTTTCAGGTTGAGTTCTCTGGCAAACTGGTCGATCAGTGCATTCTGATCTTTTACTTTTGCCTGTAATGCAACCTGCTGGAATTCCAAAACATAGTTCTGGAATCCATCTTCACTTGTTCCTTGTTGCAGGTTTCACATATTTCTCTAAACATTTGCTTCTATGTCAAAGGGGAAGAACATCCTCTGGAATTCTTCGACAATTTTTGCAAATGACCTTTCTTCAGCAGGAAGGTCCTCATTCATCACCTTCATATACCAGGTTTCAGCAAAGAGAATGCCTCGACTCTTACTCATCTTGTTAATAGCCACCAAGACCTGACTTTTGGATGGGTAAAGGTCTTTGTTCATTGTAAAATAGGCCCTTATGGCCAGTATCCATCACATGGCATCTATGAACTCACCAGAAAAGTCCTTAGGTAGGCCAGCTTTTAACTCAATCTTCCTATTAGAAGAGAAAGTCATATTATGCTTAGGTAGAAGTGGAAAGGCAGGTTTGGAAGGGAAAGGTCTTTTTCAAAAGGTGGGTCAACAGGGATAGGGGAGGGTGGTCACTCTGGGGGTGGGGTCAGCAAGCATTTGGCAGAGGGAGTAGGGATGTGAAGTGGCTTTTCAAGGATAGAAGCAATTGGCTGATTAGAGAAGAAAGAAGAGGAAGTAACTTGTCATGCTGGGGGAGTAGGAGGGATAATGATGGCTTCAAGTGACTTCTTGATGCCTCAGAAGAAGGAGGTTATGGGGTTACTGGTGATGGAAGGTGAAGGTTGTGGGATAGAAGATGGGGTTCTGAAAAAAGAACAGATTATGTGCCTAGGGGTGGAAATATTGGGCAATGGGTTAACTCCTTAATAGGAGAATTGTGGGTTAGAAAATTAGTTCTTTTGATATGCATCTTGCATAGAATCTAGCTATAGCATCTACTCAATGGTAAGATGAAGTCCAATAGAAAAAGAGTACACTTCAAAGGTCTCATTGACGATCAACCTTATGCCAATGGAGAGTTCACAGCAAGGTTGAATTGCATAGAACTAGCTTGAGGTACAAAGGGAGTGAGGACACTATTTAAGGTAACATGCCTAGTGCACAGACCATGGAATATGACAGAATATTAAGAAATGTTCTAGAGGAGGAAAGAGTATTCCTAAGAATGGAAGGCATAAAGAAAAACAATAGAACTAAGGACAAGAAAAAGAGAAGTCAATACAAGTGGAGATGCTGGGTTCCCTAGGATGACTCAAGGGAAAGAAATAGCAAAGAAAAGAGATGGAGTCAGTATATTGCCCAACCATAACAGTATGTGATTCTTGTTTGCACTTCATTACATCCACTGGTTCTAACTCAATGTTTGCAGTTGGAACATCAAGCTGAAGTAGGGTGATAAACAATCAAACAATCACAACAAGCAAAGCAGATCTCACATCTACCAAATCATCCTAAAGAGCATGAAACAGTTATCATTCTATGTGTATGCACAGGCCAGTTTGTTGAGGACCCTGACTAAGTGTCTCAATGGTAGAAAGGGCAAGAGGAGAGCTGATAATGATGACAACTCAGAGTTGCCCAGTTAGTCCCTGTCAAAGAAGATGTTAGTCTCTAAGCAAGTCTTCATTATGGACTTGGAGGAAAACTAAATGGTGGTGCAACTGTAATTTGATCCCCTTGTAAATTGTTGCCATTTCTTGAATTGATAGGTGCTCTGCCAGCCATGTATGTATGCTTCAGTCCACAAGAATCTTAGCACCAGTTGATGTTCCAGTATTGAAACTTGTATATTGTGGAGTTGGGGACTGGCACCTGTGTGCTGCTATGATATAGTATTATATAGTATTTTTTAGCATTCATAGACCTGTAGACTTCCTTCCATTATGTAATTCAGTGTAGTTGCTTAGGTTCACAACCATATATAAGCCAGGAAGATATCAGATAGTTATATGAAACCAATTAATGTAAGAAAGCATGCATAATTAAATACTGTAATGTGTTCCACTAATTAATTACAAGCCTTTTAATGAGATCAAGAATAAATATGTGGTTGATGACCAGATATTATTTGTCTAGTACATGAAATAATACTATTAAAAGGGATTTATTTAAGCTAATGGACAAGATCTTTAATAGGCAAATCTATGAAATCCAAGTAAATATATACATGTTTTTCTCATACATGTATGTATAGATCAGGTTTCAAACTCTGCTAGCCCTTTTACAGTATATTCTCTGCTTAGACCTCTATACAGCCTTTTTCCACTGCCAATGTCTCTTGTATGAGATTCCTGATCAAGTTGCATGTCAGTGTTCATATTCATTGAATAAGAATGGTAAGATTTGTTCATACACACATTCTTGGAGGTTTTTCAACTGTAATTTCCTAGCCATGATGATAGACAGGTGGACAAGCTATAAAAAGCTGGACAACAGCACTGATGTGAAGCAGCTCAGGATTACTGCTTCAGTAGGACACCAAATACCCTGAAAGAACTCTTGATTATGTGCTCAATATTTTTGCTTAGATTTATTGCATGAGTTTAGGCTGTACTGCTTATGTAAGTGATAAGCATATATAATTCAATAAAAATCCAACATTCCCCCTCAAACATAAAGCTCCCAAGTGAAGTGGTAATAATATGTTCCCATGAGCAGGTGAAATTCCATATGAGAAATGATGAGAATGGGTGAGCGCTGCATCCCGGCCGAAAGCGTTGCACTCAAGTGGTGTCCATATTATTCGGTAAGTCACGGCTCGCAAACTGAACCGTGGGAAAATAACGGGCGGTAATGGTCCAGCCCATGTGGTCTGTTGCTGCGAGTCGACTTCCGTCCCGTTCACATCCTTCACCATGAGTTTTCAAGATATCGAGACTGGTCAATCTCGTCTAGCTCATCCGAATAGCATGTCCTCTCAGTTGCGAGAAGACTCCACCTTTCTGTCCTTACAGTCTTCGTTGTCCCTTCAAGTGTTCAAAATCAATAGCAATGTTCAGGGAATTTTGAAATTGGTGGACCAACTTGGCACGACGAAGGACTCTCCTTCCCTTCGCAAACAGCTGTACGTCAGTCTTGAACTGTATTTCGACGTATTTCGATAATTGCGTGGTAGTCATGACCTCACGGAAACGACGAGAGCTATGGCTAAGCGTGGGTCGGAAGACTTGAAGAGGCTTTCTGTTATACCAATCACGAGCGTAAGTCAATGCGTGATGATCAGCTTTTTGCACTTAGGCTAAGTTCGTCCTTCCAGTCCCACCACAAGACGTCACTACAGAAGACCTCGCACGATCTTCAGTTGTCCCTCGTGGCATTCCAGCGAGCACAACAGCTCAGTGCAGAGAGACAACGAACGGTAGTTGAAGGTGTGAGGCTCGCAGTAGAGGACGATCACTCCTATCTTTCGTAAGAATTTTTGTGCGGGTTCTGTTGTCTCTCTAAGTTGGTCAAGTGAAACTTCTCCCACTCCACAGCAACAACAGGCACAATTACTTCAATTCCAGTTGTCCCCCCATGAACTTGCGTACCAAGAATCATTGATTCGAGAACGAGAAACTGAGATTCAAGAGATTGAGACGGGTATTCACGAATTGTCTGAGATATTCCGTGATCTTGGCACACTGGTGAATCAACAGGGTGGCATGCTTGGTACGTCTGCCTGCTCCATTTTTACCCAACTTCCTTGAAAACTGCGTTCAAATTCTAGATAACATCGAGTCGAATATCTATTCGATAGCCTCAGACACTCGGGGCGCCGCAGAGGAGCTCTCTACTGCATCAGAACATCAGCGAAAGGCTGGCCGTCGTGCTGCATGCCTGATGCTCATTATTGTGCTCGTAGTGGCCATTGTGCTTATGGCAGTGAGTCATTGGGCATTCATACTTTTTGTCGAGTTACTGAACGTGCCTGTTTACTCCCAGATCTTGTTGCCGTAAAACTAGTATCGACGGTTTGCGCCTTGTGAGATATGACTCGGGACCTGTGGTGAAGTCGTCGCGACGACTGTTTTACATTATAAGCTGAATCAGTATCGTAGTCCGAAATCGTAATTGTACGGTGGAGGTGGATATACTAGTTGGATCATCTCCACAGTATGATTACGATTTCGGACGACTACAACCCGTCCCCGAAGCAGCTGGTGCAGTGCTTCAGAAGAAACTTGTCATAACCACCAGTCATGGCTTGATGGTGGGACCCATGGATTACAATAATTTTATCAGGTACCATCACAGTTGCAGGCATTCCACTATCTTCCTGTGCTGGGAAGAGCCATCTGTCATTTTCTGCACTGAGGGAAGTAAAGTCACCAATAATTAACCCCTTGGGCTGTGAGAAAAGGTAGCTGCATGAAATAAAAATAACAGTGGTGCAATTTAATTCACTGTCAGCTGCCAACAGTGATTGGGCATTTTAGCTATGAAAAATCACAGTCAATGCCCTTGATTCACACTTCCCATGGTCATACAAATTGTGGGTAGTAGCACCAAATTTTATGCTGGAATGTCTGTGATACATGATATTGCATGCAAGTTTTAAACCCATCACTCCCATCACCCCCATCTTGGATGGTTGGCAATTTACAAGCAGCAATATTCATGTTACATTGTGGCACTATAGTATGAAGCTGGACTGCATGAGTAACCACCACAAGTATAAGGTAGCAACAGGGAATCATTAGGAATGAGCAGAGATATGGCCAACCTGCTAGGGTACCAGATATGGATGCCAGTGGGTCCAGGTATGGGTTTGTAATGCCTTGAAATAGATACCCAGATGGGTACCTGTACCATAACTTTAAATAAGGCCTAATTATGACAACTATACATGTGGTCATTAATGAGGAATGATGTGGTGAGCCACTGAAATGGGGGCTAAGACCAAAGTAGGCTATGTCTTTGAACTCTAAAAATTATTGGCAGAATATCAAGCTGTGAAAATTTTAGATCTAACCCTACTTCATCATGGTGCCAGACAGTCCCCCCCCACAAACAAAATGTGTATTGAAGGTAACCAAGAGAGCAAAGGCAGCACTTGATATACTATGCCCAGAATTGAGGAAGTGCACAAATGAAAACAGGGATGAGGCAGCTTCAAAGAAGGCTTGTACCATCCAATAGACTTGCATAAGCAATAATGGACCAGATGTACCACTACAGGGGTCAGCATCCACCAACTATTGAGCAATAGTAGAGGACATACTGGACTTGGACAGAAACAATGGTACCAATATCTCAGACCAGAGGTTTTTGTAAGGGTTGTCATCTTATTGTCTTTGTATTACACAAGTAAAGTGAACTGTTATGATATTCACAAGGTGATAATATAAAGACAAGATAAAAACTGCCTAACTGGGCTTGGGCCCAGGGTTATATAGGCACAGTACATGTGATATTCTCATATCATGTGTACTTGCAGCATTAACAAATGTGGTCAGACACTGCTATTGCTACATAAGGGCCTTAAGCCCCTTTCACCCTCCCCTTATAGAGCTGATAGCAGCTCAAGGAGAGAACTAAATCCAGAATAGATAAAATGAAACTAAGTACAAATGGATCTATATGTCATATCCCTTGCAACTCTGTTCTTTTGGACTCAACTCCAAACTTAATACTTGTGAATTCCAGTGTGTTCTCTTGGAGTTTGCATTCCTTGCATCTTGGAGTTGTACTTAGACAATTCTGCTTACCATACTTACATCTTCCATTCTCACTTGTAAAGCACTACTGGTTAGTCTCACTTCTAACTACCTTCTGATCCAGTGCCCCTACCTAGAGCACAGCTCTGGCTCCAACAGTTGTCCATTACTCCCAATCAATAGTATTGCCAGTACTTACCCTTTGTATAAATACTTTGTATTCTGTCATAAATATCCCAGTTTGAATATCAACTAAGATACTCCCTCTGACCCTCTGCTTGAGCTTTGATGGTTCATCTCTGACCAACCTTGACTTTGTTACCCAATGAGGTCACCTCTGTGCTCTGTTTTTGTTGATACAGGACACTAGACTCTTGACAAGGATGCACCACATAAGGTGAAGCTGAAGTCCTATCCATACTCCAGAGCCCCAGAGTTACCCTCAGAAAACTGGTCTTGACACTACATATAAATAGTATTGTGAAAGTGAAAGAACATAGAGGAGTAAAAAAAGAAATAAGGAAATGGTGGTTGACATCTATAAATGAGCAGGATTATGCCTGTGCAATTCATGCTTAAAGGGTTGAATCTTCAATTGTCTGCCTACATCTGGGATGGACCATTTGTGACCTCTCTATCCTCAGGAAGATCTTGAACTATGGGGGAATCCCCCCCTGAGTCCTCTCTTCTTGTTCATGAGACATGGGAAATGTCATATCCAATAACAGCCTCCAAGAACTTTTGCAGGATGCTCATATCCTGCAGGAACTAGGAATGGAGCTCCAGGGATGACAGATTCTCAACCAGTATGTCTGTTCAAAGGATCTCAAACTCACACCACTTTTTCAAGCAGTAAAGAACATTTTTAAGGCATTCATTCCCCAAATGCTGGTGTAGAGGATCATAGATCCTCATGGTTTGGAGATTGTCAAACCCCCCACCTTTGTTGACATGCATGATTATTTCTTGTACAGCAGCACCCACTCACTAAATGGCATTATCAGCATTCTAGGTGGTAATGCCATTGGCAGTAAGGTAGGCTGTGACCTCCAATATGGTGACTTTATTTCCAAATTCACCTACCCATGCTTCTGCCCATTCAACAGCAGGTGTAACCTCTGCCTAGTTGAGCAGTGCCTGGTATTTCCCTGATATCAGCAGCAGGCAAACAAGTTCCTGTTGCCAAATCATGTGATTGAAGTGTTCTTGGGGAATGGAAGCAAGCTGCTCCATGAGAAGGAATCCACTCACCTAGTGGCAAAAGGGAGGACTCAATTGAGAGTCCAGGTCATCCCATGCAATCCAGGGGCCAGTTGCACCCAGGAAATACCTATGGAGGATTTTATAATCCTCCCAACCTTTGCTGCTCTTCTGCTGCAGCTCAATGTACTCAACCCATGCCTCTATGAAGGCCTGGACTGAGGAAGCCCCTTGCAGAAATTCTGGCATCTTTCCTTTCTTTTAAGAAAGAGGTGCCTTATAGCAGCTTGGGATTAGTTTGGCCTCCTGAGAAGTAGGGGCTGTGGGGCCTGCAATAGGCATGTCTATGACATGGGTGATCAAATATAAGAAGCTATGTGAAAGGGGCTAAAGGCCCTTATATAGTATTTGCAGTATTTGATTACAATTGTCAATACCACCTGTGCATGTGATATGAAATTATCACATGCACAATGTCTATATAACCCTAAGCCCCAAGCCCAGTTAGACAGTCTTTATCTTGTCTTTACATTATTACCTCATGAATATCATAATAGTGTAGGAAACCACAGTTCCCTATGATTATATAGCTCATTTTTGGTCAATTTCAAATGTCCCTCAAGTGTTCTATCATGTTCCATGTCTGTTCATGCAAGTCCATTTGCTATGCCATTCATTTTTTTTTAGTCCAAACTCCATTTCATACTATCCACTCATATGTTTGTCCTGAATTCCATTGGTCCAGTACCAGATTCATAGCATCTGGTTTGGATCTATTTCATTTAGATATTCACTTGGTGCTGATTTGCCCCAGACTTGTTTTTGTTGTAGATAGAAGTCCATGGACATGCCAGGACTATAAATGCATGTCCCTAGATTCTGCAATATATCTTTCTGCATTTCACTATCATTGTCTTATCAACTTTTGTTTCATTTCTAGTCCCCTTTTATTTTCTGAGGGCATCTGAGCCTAGATCTTAACCTCTTGCTGTTACTGTCCTTGGCTCCCTCCCTTGGGTCAGGTTTACACTTGCATCCTTTTCTTTGACTTTCCTTTTTACTCTGGAAAGAATTGTTTGTTTTACAACAGTTCACTTCACCTGTGTAATACAAAGACAATAGAACAACAACTCATACAATTTTTTGAAGTGCATTCAATGTATTCACAATAAGCCACACCAATATGTGTAGTTATGCATGATTGATAGCAGCTAAGCTGCCTAATATTGCAGGGGACTTGTCACCAGGTAATATCTCAAGGATGGCTCAATCCAAGCCTTCTAAGGATCTGAAGCAGTCAAAAAAAGTAAAAACAGAAGTGACTGCTCCTGAAGCTCTGAAAGGAGGAGTGCCCACACTCTTCATTCCAACCAGAGCTGCCACTTCCAAACAGGAGTCAAAGACCCCTCAGATCTTGGAAAATAGCTAGATGGTTATAAAGAGGGTTTTTGCTGAATTGATGAGTTCATTGACATTTGAAACTACATCTAGGACTGGAATATCCAATCTTTAAGGATCAAGAAGCCATCTCCTCATGTAGGAGAAATCCTTAGGAATGAAATCCCCCTAGACCCTCAATTGTCTCTCATAGCCATGAAGCATTAGCAAAATTGCAAAAAAAAACTGGAATGACTGGAGCCAGTTAATTTAGTAGTGTCAGTATCCCAGTATTCCAGGGCACCAGTATCCAAGTATACTAGGATTCCAGGATTCCAGTGTCCCAGGAATTCCAATATATCTAGTATTCCAGTATCTCATTAGCCCAGTACTCCAATAATTTCTATAGTATTAGTAGTCAAGTAGTCCAGTGTTCCAATGTTCTAGTAATTTCATTACTCTTAGTAGTGTCAATAGTCTAGGACTCCAGTACTCCAGCCATTCAATAGTTTTCAATAATCCAGTAATCCAGTAGGTCAGTCAACAAGTGATTCCAATGTACCAGTAATCAAGTAGGCTGGTTGACAAGTTATTTCAGTAGTCCAGTAGTCCAGTAGTCCAGTTGACAAGTGATTCCAGTAACCCAATAGTCCAGTAATCCAGTAGTCCAGTTGATAAGTGATTTTAGTATACTAGTTATCCAGTACTCCAGTCAAGCAAGTATTCCAATTAGCCCAGCAATCCAGTGATACAATAATCCAGTTGATAAGTGATTTCAGCAACCAAGTAATTCAGCAACCCAGTAACCCAGTAGTCCAGTAGTCCAGTATTCCAGTTGAAAAGTGATTTCAGTAACTCAGTAGTCCAGTGGTCCAGTCACCCAATACTCCAGTTATACCAGTCATTTAGTACATCACTCAAGCCAGTCACCCAGTAGTCCAGTCAATCCAGTAGTCCAGTGGTCCAGTCATTGCATTATCCAGTAGTCCAGTAGTTCAGTGGTCCAGTCAATCCAGTAGTTCAGTGGTCCAGTCATCCCAGCCATCCATTAGTCCAGTAGTTCAGTGGTCCAGTCAACCAGTACTCTAGTCAACAAGTAATTCCAGTAGCCTGGTAGTCCAGTCATCCAGTAGTCCAGTCAATCCAGTAGTCCAGTAGTTCAGTAAACCTAGTAGTCCAGTGGTCCAGTTACTACACTTTTCACTACACTCTTTGCTACACTCTTTGTACACCTGTTCACCACACTTCCCACTATACTTTTGACTACATTTATCACTACACTTTTCACTATACTCATTACTACACTTTTCACTACACTTTTTCACTACACTCATCACTACACTCATCACTACACTCTCTGTTCACTACACTTTCATCCATTTTTGCTATACTCTTTCATTATATCTTCGCACTACACTGATAATCACACAAATACAATATAGATCAAAATAAAGTATATTCTGCATCTTACTATACCCTATATTAATTACAATTAGCAATAGTATAGACTTGCCACCAACTTTTCCTTCATATATGATATTACTACAATTTTGTACACTTTATTATTATACTTTGTGTACATTTGTTACAGTAGGGTGGTACTTTGAGTCCTTTTCTTTTCTTTGCACTTTCTTTTCTTTAGGTTGTCCTAATGAGCCCAATATCTCCACTTGTGTTGACCTTTCTTTCTCTTGTCCTTAGGTTCAGATGGAACATTCTTTTCCCTTCCTGAACATTTCATGACTTCTTATTGTTCTCCTATAAAGGAACACTCTTCTTCTTCTATGGAGGATTCTTTTCATGTTCCATTGTATTTCATGGTCTGTGCACAGACCTCCACCCTATAAATAGTGTCCTCTCCTGTCTTGTACTGTAAGCTAGTTCTACACAATTCAACCTTGCTGTGAACTCTCCATTGGCATGAGGTTAATCATCAATGAGACATTTGGCATGTATTCTCTACTCTATTGGACTTTGTCTTACCATTGAATAGACACTATAGCTAGATTCTACACAAGATGCATATCACAAAGGAATGTATACCTGCTATATAGCATCTGCAGAGATTCCAAATGAAAAGTCTATATAATAAATGAGTGTGTATTGATGTGTCAGATATATCCCAAAAGTCCTGTGCTCAAATGGTGTCCATATATGGAAATTTGCAGCTCAGCTAAGTGTGCTTGCTCTTTTGCTGTGCACAGCTGTTATCAATTGACTTCAGCATTGCTATTCTCACATATCATGGCCTAGGGATCATCAAAACATCACCTGTAGATAATATTCAACATATCTGGCCCATCCATATTGCCCAATTCAGCTCTGATGTGGCCATATAACATGGTAAGTCAGTTTTGTCCTATATGTCCAACTAACACATTTAGACCATGGCTTGAGCTTGCCTCATTGCTATGGAGGATTTATGGCCTCAATATGCCATCTTCTGTACTCCTCAGATGGTGTGGGTGACCCAGGTACATGCACTGTCTTCAGCTTTCATGATCCACACTGACTGGTCTGCCCTCTAGCTAATAGTGCTGTTTTGACCTGTTTCAAGTTGTGGCACCCTCTGCTCGCTGTGCCATCCATCTGGTACCCTATCTCATTGACATGGACATCATATCCATCAATCTGGCACCTCCAATCACCTCAGATGTTGTTCAATGCCTCCAGCTTGCCCATTGGGCCTTTTGAATCCCAAGAATGATGTAGTGTGATTATTTCATTGATGCGCTTGTCTCTTCTGCCACCTGCAGTATATTCCCTGCAGTTGTTAGCACCATCTGGTGCAGCTGTCTCATCACTTGGGTTGTATGGCAGGTATTGAGTCCCTATGAATGAGTACTTGTATTTCACACATTGCATCCATTCACACATGTGTACTGACACATTTGCAGCTTCTTTGGCATGCTTCCAGTGTCCTCATAGTGCCTTGATATCCCTAGTGCATCTACCTTGCCTCCAACTCATTGCAACTCACATCTTGGCTCAACACTCTGCTTTCCCTTGAGCTCGACACTCGGGTGCTCGTATTGTCACTGTGCAACCATCTTGGCTGGCTCAGGTATATTTTTGAATATATATGGAAGGTACTTATTATCTTCTTCAACAGTTCCAATAACCATCACTAATTATCCTGTGTGCTCATGCACACACTCTCTCTTTCAATCAGCATGTCTCAACCTGTTTAAGTATTGTCACCCTTAACTCTAGTGTCAGGGGACACTCTCAGATCCTCACCATCAAGTCTCATGTCTGTGCATCCAAGCACAACACTTCCACTTTGTTCAGCTATGGTCTTGCCCCTAGGCTCAATCTCCACATCCATATACTGCTGTGTGCTTTTCTCTGTGCAGTTTGGTGGTTTGGTGGGCTTTTCTGGCTGGTGTTCCTTGCTACTGCTCATGCCCATTAGCCATGTGGCTACTCTTGACCCTCTTCAGATCCTCACCTTGACAACTTCAGTCCTTGGCTTTGTTCTTGGATTTTCATATGGCTTGCTTTGTTGCTTACTAACCTCATCAGCTTGATTACCAGCATTCTCCCCCATGAACAACAGGCTCTGAGGTTCTTCAGCATGGTTCTCTTGACTGTAACAGTCCTCAAGTAGGCTTAACAACAGGATTGTGGCCATTTTGTTGACCTCGGCTTCTATAGCCTCTTCTTGGTCTGTATGGACTCTCTCAGGCTTCTCATGTGTGCAGCTGACCTCAGTGTTGCTGCCACTAATGTTGCTGTCCATATTGGTCCTGGCAACCGGCCAGTCCACATCCTCAGCCATCTTGTTGCCTAATCTCTCCTTAGTATTGTCTGTCACCAATAGATCTTCTCACTCTCCATTGAGTGACACATTGGGAATATACAGTGTGTCTTCATTCATATTGTGAGAATGCTCACTCACCTGTTGATTGTCTTCATCAGCATCCTCTATGCAGATTCCCTCAGACATTTTGTATGTGTGGCTGACCTTAGCATCACCACTGTCACTCCTGCTGTCCACATTGGCCCTGGCAACTGGCCAGTCCACACCATCAGCCCCATCCTCTATTCCTGCCATCAGGACTTTCTCTAGCTCAGCATTTGTGTGGTTGGCCTTAGCACTGCCACCTATGCACTTGCTGTCCACATCAAACCCAGCTCCCTGCCATTTCATGTCATCAGCCATCTTATCATTATCCTTTTCTATTCCAGAGGTCTCATCTTCATCATCAACATCTATCTTGACCCATCCCATGACAACACCACAAGCTTTTTTGCTCACCTGCCACCACTTGGGTAGCTCTTCCTATGGGCCATGCAACCTGTCTGCTAGCACTATTGGCCCAGTGCTTGTCACTTTTTGGTTTACTATGTCAGTGGTCTTGTCATCAACTTGCTGACCTGCTATTTTGGGCTCTCAGGGCATGACCAGTGTGCAATGGAACTTTGTATCCATGCTGTTGTTGACCTTACTTTTGCAATGGTCTGCCAAGGTCATTCATCCCTTCAACAAGGCTTTTTCATAGTCATTTGCATAGTGTTTTTGCTCATAATGCCTCCAATCCTTGAGTTCATCTGGCATAAAGAGTCCTTTCAATCAGGTCTTCTCTTGCAACACCTCTTGCAACTCATTTTCTTAACTTGCATATTTTTCTTGGCTTTCCCACAGTGACACAACCTGTGACCAACTTCACTGCATTTCCAGCAGGTGCCAGTGAACTGTCTTGGCATTTGCACAGCCATGTGTGCTGACCCATGGTATGCCATTTCAAGTCATCCAAAATGAGTTCTTGTCATCAGGTGAGTGATCTACTGAGCACAAATGGGGCTTATAACCTGTAGAATACTCTTAGTAGTCACTAAGGTAAAAGCTATAGTATAAAAGTGCTATAGTAGCACTGATTATGTAAGCAGTTCATATGACACACCTACCAATTATCCATATTCCAACATAATTTTGCATTTTCAGATGCATGGGACAATCCTAGAGTATTCAGACTCCACAGAGAAAAAGAGAAACAAAAGTGAAAAAAGGCCAAATAGGCATCTGTGAGATGTTGACATTGAGGTATGTGATAAATTTGTCTGCCTTAGTGTGTTTTGATCCAACATCACAGTTTCTGCTTGAAGCCATTCAGAAGTCGCCTGATTTATATCTGGATGAGCTCCAGGAAATGCTCATGTTATCATGTGAGGTTTAAATTTCATGCACCACCATCTGGTGAATGCTGTGCAGGGCTGGTCTTACTATGAAAAAGGTATCATGTATCTGATCAGATTGTTAGTAGTTGCCAAAATTCCTACTAAGCAACTTTATAGATCACATGTGTTGTAGTTGAGCATTCTACTCAGAAATGCACCAAGTACATTGCAAGAATTGGCAAATATGAGCTTGAACAGCTTGTATTTGTTGATGAAAGCTCTGTTGATTGTAGGACTACATACTTCAGGTGTGCATGATCAATTTGAGGAACCAAAGCACAATGCAAGGCATTTTTTATATGAGGGCATCAGTAAGTATTTTTTTTTTCAGCATCAAGATCACCACTAACTCTACAAAAGCTTCTCAATTCTTCCCACATTATCTCTATGCAATGGCATCATGCATTGTAACATTGTAGAAGAATCATTTTGTACTGAAACATTTTCAAATTTTATTGAAGGTCTACTTATGAAGATGCAATGATTTCTGGCTTCAAATTATGTCCTCATCATGGACAACTACAAAATCCATAAACATTCAAATATCCAGGAGATGATTGAGGCAAGGTAATTCATCATATATTATTATGATTATACTATCTTATTTTTGTGCAGTGGGATATAATGTGAGTTTCTTCTGCCATATTCACCAGGCTTCAATCCTATTAAACTCACATTCCAGCAATGAAATATCACCTGCACAGAAATGGTGATTATATATGATTGGTGATGACTCAATTGGAATCTCACTTTAGTACATGCATTATATACAATCACACTGGATGATGTCTATGGGTGGTACTCTCACTGTGGATACATTTGATTATGTCCAATAGTGTAGTTTTTTCTCATCAATCCAGTTTTTCCTTATCATTATGTTCAATATAAAATCTATAGCATGTGGTAGGTTTACTCTGTTTAATGCATTGCTTGCACATGCTGAAGTGAGCCCTTGGACTTGAACATCCATGTTCTTAGGCTCCCAGTGGCTTCATCATTGGACTCAGCCTAATACAATGGCAAAAGGTAAATCTCATATTTTTTTCAATGATTCCAAGCTGCTTACAATACAGTAATATTATTAGGTATAGGTGAAAAATCCAGGACCTGCACCTACTGTAAAAACAAGAAACAAGGTTGCCAGTACTTGCCTGGAAAGCACACATGTCAGCAATGCATAGGTGCTGGATTCGAGAATGCCTATATTCCAGCCCCAAGCACTCATTCTCAATCCATGAGTGCTCCACCTTGTGACCTTCAAGACTTAGCAGAGGTCACTAAGCCTTGAAAATGCAGGTCTGGCAATGCTCAAGTCAAAGTCAATCATCTACCATAAATTCGACATTGAAATCTTCTGATCAAAGCCAGAATGCCAAACATCAATGCCAATCCAGGTCTTGGTCATGCTCCAGATCAAACATGAAGTTACTTGCTATCAAGTCTCTACCACTGCAATTTCAGGCTAATGGACTTGAAGCTATTGAAGAGAAGAATTATAAATATGACAACTACTCTTCCAAGCCTCTTCCTGATCCTGAGTCCTTTTTTTTTCTCAAATTTGCCTGCCACACAGGTGAGTAAGCTTGTGAGTGTAGTGATGGGCATTCAGTCCAATATGGAGATGGAAGTCAATGACAAAAGCCAGGCTGAAGAATATTTTGACCTCAACTTGATCAATGATGGGGATTCTGGATTGGACTTGGGTGGTTCTGGCTCCAGCAACTGTTAAGATGTGAACTATCTGACCAACTCTGAATATAGGAGTGGAGTTGCAAAGGGGTTGGAATGTTTGTTGGATATTACAAACAGTGTGTGGTACACACCATGCTTATATAATCAGTGATACTTAGAACTTTCATATAATAGTTACCTATTCCTTAGTGACTACTCATATAGTTCTACAGATTATGAGCCCTGCTTGCACTTAGTAAATCACTCACCCACACTCAAAATGACCATACCTCAACTCAGATTGGATAGGAAAATTTTTCTGGAATGGCATGGGAAGATCAAGCAAGCAATTTAGGATCATAGACTATGAGAATATTTCAATGGTACAGTCATGGTCCCAGATTCTCACCTTGACACAATAGCCAAGTGCATTATCAGTGTGTCAGAACCCGTCAAAAATCCATTACACTTTTCGCTACGGCTTGTGCTCAAACCCTTATCTTATCACACAGCCACGATCTTATCAGAATGTTCCAGCACATTCCATAACATTCCATCACGGTCTAGATCTTCAAAAACCCTACGCCCTATCATGACGCAATAATGATATCATCGATGACATCATGCCCTTTACCCTATGCCTGCCCTAAACTACCATGTAGTATATAAGTAGTCGATCCCCCATGTAAATACTCTAAGTTTGGAATTCTCATTGCATAGTCCATCCTAGCGTTTCTAGGTGTGGTCTGATACAGTGAATGTATTCCAGATTCTATTTTCATTGGCATGGTTCAACTCAAGATGGCACACAACTATATTCAGTATCTTACAAAGCAATTTGACATGAGCAAAATCCAGTCCCTATGGAAACAACTAGGATTGTTGCTGCCAGCACCAATCCAGTATGATATGACACCATGTGTGGCTGCACCAACACTGAGATGGTTCAGTGGCATCTGTCAAAGGTGTGGTAAGGTTGGTCACAAGGCACAGGAATGTCAAACAGTCAAGGAACCAGGTTGTGTGAATTGTCACACATGGAAATGTGGTATGAACAGCCCCCAGAATATGGTCAAGGCCAGCAAGAACAAGTCCAACAAGGCCGAGATGGCAGATAGAGAGGGCAATGAAAAGGCTGAGGTGAGTGGGCAAAGTGCTGGAGCTGAGGAGGCTGCTAGTGAGGGTCCCACTGCATGGAACAGCCAAGAAAAAAGTGGTGATGGTGATGTCAACCATACATATGGAAAGTCCAAGGAGACCACTGAGAACTGTAATGAGGTCATGAATGTCAATGAATGTCAACCAGTGAGTGGACACACTTGCATTATAAAAGAAGATGCACCAGTTATTCCCAGCACATCACTTGAGGGAGAGCAAGACAGTTGCATGGCAACCAATGATGCTGAGGAGAAGAAGTTGCTGGGCATCACAGATGACCTGAGCAACATTGTGCACAATCCTGGAAAATGCATAGGGCAGCCAATGAGACCAACTCAGCAGATGGAAACAACCAGCAGAGACCATAAGAAGATCCTGGGGACATGATGGATGATGATGAGCATCATCCAAACACATCCACAGAGCCCCCTGATACAGATGAGTGTACAAGAATGGGAGGCAATAAGGAATGGGTTGAGGCAGTCAACAAGATCATGGCAGTCAAGCTGAAGGTGCCAAGAATGTGCACTAAGGTGACAGGTGACAATGGCAATAAGAGATGTTGACCAGGAGTCCCCATGGAACTCCCTGATTGTGCAGAGAATAGTGCACAGGATCACATAAATGTGGAGATCAAGCCTGGGGGCAAGACTATGACCACATGGAGTGGCCTTATCACACACAAGAGCACAGATGCAGGAGTCAACAGAAAGGCCATAGGAGTGCCCCCCAACACTGATGTTGAGGAGAAGAGTGGTCAAATGTGTTGTATGGAGTTGATTGTGGGGAAGAGATGGGGTGCAGATGTGAGGCTATACAGATGATCATCAATGATAGATGAAGAAAGTTGTCAGTGCACCACATGAGCCAATGGCAACATACCTGAGGATTTCCCACCATTATGGAAGCCACCCAACAAGGTTGCATTGCAACAAAACCAGCCCCTAAGTGTTGAGCTCAAGGGGGAAAGAAGTGGTTGGCTGAGCTAAAATGTCAAGCTCACCAGTGGCTCCATGGACATGTCAAGGATGTTGAGGTGTGATGAGGATGCTGAAAGTGTGCCAAAGAGGCTATGCACTGCATCAATACAGCCACACAGACAGTTAGGGCAAACAGGCCTGGGTGACTCACCTAGAAGGCCTAGCACCAAGCCATATGACCCAGGTGGCAAAACAACTGCACCAGGTGGTGCCCACAAGTTTGAGGAGTGCCCAGAGGGCAGAAGTGATGAGTGCATCAATGAGACGAGCATGCTATGTTGTACTTGGGATCCAGGAGGCCACCTAAGTGTCCAGAAGGCAAAAGGCAATTTTGGAGTCAATGGACAGTGCTGAAATGGTTGCAATGGTACTGAATATGATAGGAATGGGTGTCAGATGGATGGAACAGTGAGTAGTGCATGCTACAACTTGAATTGGGTCAGAACATAATTGCTAGCTAAAAAGCAGTTGGGTCAGCACAAGTAGCACAGGTGCAAGACAGCATACATATCTGGACCATCCACACCACCTCAAAGCACTATAGGCATCCTATTGAGTAATAGAATGAGTTGCACCATTATGGCAAGCTCAAGCCACATGCTAGAAGTGTCAGTTGGGTACTTACAATAAAGCTGACTTACCATGTTGTATGGCCACATCAGAGCCAAATCAGGCAAATCAGATGGGCTGGATATGTTATATATGTACTTTAGATGATGTGTTAATTATCCTGTGTCATGATATGTGGAGACAGTGCCACTATGGTTGATCAAAGATGACCACATGTAGTGAAGGACAAGTGCAGCAATTAGCCAAGCCATAACTTACCATATGTGGGCACTGCTCAAGCACTACGATTCCTGGATGCATCAGATACTATGGACACAACAAGATATCATATGGACAAGAACCTCTGCATATATTAATATTACTTAAAGAAGTATTTTACAGGTTTATTTTATTTTATTTTGATTTATTTTGATTAGACACTTCTGTTTGTGGGAAAGTGTTGGATATTACAAATGATGTGCAGTACATGCCATGATTACATAATCAGCAGTCCTTAGAACTTTCATATGGTAGTTATCTTTTCCTTAGTAACTACTTATATAGTTCTATAATGTTGGCTTTAGTGACTCAAGTGGAGCACTGCACCCTTGTCCAAGTTAGTCCCAGATTTGTGGAAGTCAAGTAGAAGAGTTAACATTGACTAGCAATGAAGTTGAGTTGTTCAAAAACAAGTCAAAAACTCAAATGGAGGTCAGAGAGGATAGAATCTAAGTTGATATTTGAACTGAGTCCACAGCAAACTATCCTAAGGGTTTATACAGTATACTGTACTGCAAGGCAGATGTCCAGAGGTAATATAGGTGTAAGGCTGAAACTACTTATGAGTCACAACTGAGTTGAGCAGGTATATATGGCAGATAGTAGTCAGGGGAACAATTTCAAGGAATTGGAAAACATGTCAGACTAAGAATAGTATATAGAAGTGAAATGTGTCAGAACAGAGTGGAATGCAACTCCGAGATACAACTCTGCTAGCCAGGAGTTGTGTCTAGCATTCAGTAGTGCCAGAAATGTGCAAGTCAGTAAGCAGAGTTGATGTCTGAGGGATGGAGCATGACTAGGAGTTGTGGAATATGACAGTGAATCTGACAAGATGAAATACCAAGTTTGAGTGGCACAGACTTGGAAAGCTGAGGAAACAGGTTTTGTGAAGGGGAAAAAACCACAGATGCCAACCCAATGCCCTTTGACAAAACCTGCATCTCAATCCAAAGAATCCAGGTCATATGATTCCAAAACATGTCATAGGTACCAAATCTATCATGATATACTGTACTTACCTTGTATTTTTTGACTAGCTTTTGTAATCCAATGTGCAGTTCATTGAGATGGTACCAAATCCCCATTTATAATACCATCTGAAATCTCACTCCATGATCTTTGTACTACCATTGCTGAGAAACTCAATCTTTTCCCCAATTGTGTCATTTTATGGTACCAGCTGGACTCTGATAAGCAGAAAGATGGTGCTACTTCCATTCAGACCTGAAATGAACTTGATCTCTTCAAGGCTCAGTTATGAGCACTTGTTATATCACAGTGTCTTACCAATGAAAAGCCATCAACATGTTCCATCAAAAAAGTCATAGTATATTTTGAAGCTATATGTGCTAATGGCCAAGGCAGCAGTAATGCACAAAGTTCTGGTGACAGGTGTGCTACTGTATGTAGTATTATCATTCATAGATTCAAGCTAACCATTTCCTCTTATTGCTACTAGCACAAAAATACACAGATAGCACCAGGCAGCAAAGCAAAAGGTTTGAATACAGTGTTATTTGACATGCTCAAGAGATCAAATGAGAATGAAGAGATGATTAGAAAACTCCAGGAACATTGGACATGCCTAAGGCATTCAAAAGGACCTGAAACCCTGATCTATTGCTATTTTACAGCAGGGGTAGTGTTTGCCACTTGCTTACTCATTGTAACATTACATTGTGGGCAGCAGAAATAATCAGTGGAATGGCAATGATTGATGAAAAGCCCTCTATAATCCACTTCCACAATTCAAAGCCTTGAACCTGCACCACTGCAAATGCTGCTTTCCCCCAGTAGCTGGATTTCAGCCACCTGATGGTTCAAATGGGATTTTTGGGCCAGGGATTGGGTGGACCATATGGTGGCTATGTTTAGCCCCCCCCTCAGATTTTTATATATCCAGTATGGAATCTCCTTAAATACCAAGGCTCTAGGTACCAACCCATCTCTGGACTGGAATCTCAGCAAGGCTCACAGCAAGATCAAAGCATATTACCCATGTCTCAGGATGCAACTTCATCTGGCAACAGCACATGCTTTTCATCTCTGTTTCAAATTACTGTCAATATATTCAAAATCCCAGATATCATTTCCTGGTTCAGATTCCTTGATCACCATGACCAATGCAACAAAGATGGGATTATATTTGCACCATTCAGAGATATTCTAAAGAAAAGGGGTTTTACTTGTTTATTTCAGCTCATACCTCCAATTGTTCAGCCTTCTCATCTAGAAGAATAGTTGGGAGTCAAGACAGGTGTTGCATTTATGATCATGCAATATATTTTGGTTGATTTGAATGCCATCAACTTGGGAAAAATGATATTCCCTCAAGATGATAGTACTTAGATCTAGTTTTCATGTATTTTGCATATTTATATCTCAAATACATTACTATAATGATTTTGCAGAAAAGTCATACCTCCAGGACAGGTTCCCACTGATGGTTCAAGATTTCTTGCCTTTCTGCATGTCTACAAAACTGTTGAAGGTCAGTAGCTTTCTGAGATGCAGTACTCTGAATTTGAAAACACCAAAAACACCAAAATTCATTCAATCTCAATCAGACAACATGGAATAGGATCACTGGATGTATTCAAGTCAAATGGTATCTTTTCTGATGAAATATGATGAGTGATTGAGCAGGTGGAGTTGATGAAAGATGGAATGTATTTCAAAGACCAATTTTTCCACATGGCCAACCCATGTGAAAAGTACAGTAATATGCTTTTGGTATACTTTCTGACTTCACATTTGAGTCAGAGAGTGTAGTCAGAATGTGTACTCAAAGTATAGCAAAGAAGTGTACAAAAAGTATAGTGAAAGAATGTTGATATGCTCCTTGTGCAGAATCTAGCTGTAGCATCTACTTAATGGTAAGACAAAGTCCAATAGAGTAGAGAATACATGCCAATGGAGAGTTCACAGCAAGATTGAATTGTGTAGAACTAGCTTACAGTACAAGATAGGAGAGGACACTATTTATAGGATGGAGGTCTGTGCACAGACCATGAAATACGATGGAACATAAAAAGAATGCTCTATAAAAGGAGAAGAGTGTTTCTTTATAGAAGAACAATAAGAAGTTATGGAATGTTCAAGAAGGGGAAAGAACATTCCATCTGAACCTAAGGACAAGAGAAAGAAAGGTTGACATGAGTGGAGATATTGGGCTTATTAGGATGACCTAAAGGAAAGAAAGTGCAAAGAAAAGAAATGGACTCAAGGTACTGCCCTATCATAACATTACCCTATTCATAGCTTCAAAGGGCCACCTTGAAGACTACCTCAATAATGTTTGTGATGACTACTTCAAAGTTCCAGCCCTGATATATCACCTTCATTGTAGATGACGTTGTTATTGTTAAAGTCAGAGGCTGAAAAAGCACAACATGCCTTGGAACAGGTACTGACAAGGTGCCCTGTTGCACCAGAGTGTGTGCAAGGAAAAAAGGGGCAATGGTGGGGAGAATGACCAGCTGCATTATAGTACCGGCAAAGACAATGAGGGCATTGGCTGTGAGTATGGCCAGGGGCCCAGACAAAACATTCAAGACAGCAGTATTGGGGGCATTGATAGATAAGATGGGTGAGGGAGTCACACCAAAAGCAATGAGGAGTACAAGAAGGAAGGATGGAAAGACCAGGTGGGATCTTGGATCCATCAATGACAATAGGGTTGGTAATGGACCCACATGGGGCAAGTGTGGTAGAGGTCTCCTGTTCCTTGATGGCTCTATCAGCAACCTCCAATCCTTCAGCACAGGCCATCTCATACTTGGTAGGGGTGCCACCAGCTGTGGCACAATTTGAAGGAGGGAGTGGAGATGGGGAGCATTCAACTGGGGTAACAGGATGAGTGGGGACATCAATAGGAGGCATTGGGTTGGATAAGAAATGGTTGTTATCATAGAACTGTTGGTCAACTGGGTTTAACAACTTGTAGAGGGGACCCAGGATATTAGTAATGTTGGTGAGGGGGAGGCAATTGATGACATAACCAAACCCATTGGTGTGCAGCAATCCCAGGATGGTGTTATGGACATCAGCATGTACTAGCTAGATGATGACTCCTTAAAAGGTTCCATCAATGTCATAGTAGGAGTGTTGGGGAATGGTGTCATGGTAAAGGGTGTTGAGAGAAAAATATGTGTGAAATAAAGTGACAAGACCACATAAGGTGGCATTACCCATAAACATAGGATCATTCTCTATAAAAAGTGTCAATCTGGTATTGAGAAGGACTAAGGCATACAACATGTTACACCTAGTGGTGGGGAGCCACATGGAATGGACTCAGTAGGGGGGGTAAGGTGTGAGGGAGTGGGCGGTTGGAGCAGGAGGACAAGAACAAGAATGAGATGTGACTGACGGACATGTTGATTTTGGGTGATAGTTAGATTAAAGGAAGTCAGAGGGAAATCGCCTCTTATACTTATCAAGGATTGTCTGTGCATTTTTGAGGTTCTCCTCAGGTTCCCACATCAATTCGGAGATAGGCCATCCCTTCCAGAAGATCAGGAATCAGAATGACCTGCAGACCTTCTTGTAATATAGGATTTTTCTGACTTCAAATTCTTTTTCATCTCTAGCAATGTCCAGTGAATTGTAGGTGAAATTCAGGCCATGCTTTGGAGTTTCCCAATAGGACAATAGGAGGGAAGCATAAAACACATTGTGAATCTTCCATGAGGGTGGGAGTTGAAGGTGATAAGTGATGGGAGTGATGACCTTCTTGATTTCAAAGGGGCCATATCACTTGGGAAGGAGTTTTCATGAATGGTCCAGGATACAGAGGTTCTTTCATTTGAGCCACACCTTGTCTTCCTGTTTCCAGGGGGAGAATTTGGTGATGACTTATGATTTCATTGCTTTCTAGGCTGACTCATGAGCTGCTAAGGCTTCCTTTTGGGCATGTTTGATATGGAAGAGTTGGAAGTCAAGGGAGTCAATAAAGGAGGGGTGTAAAGGGGGGTATGCTCTTGGTTCATAGTCCATCATGAGAAAAAAGTGTGTCTTTTTAGTGATGGAATAAACAGACAAGTTGTAATGAAATTCAGCGGATGAGATGAGCTCTTTCCACTGAGTTTGTATGCCATTACAAAAGATTCTCAGGTACATTTCAACCTCTTTGTTGACTCATTCAGTTTCTCCATCAGTTTGGGAATAATAGGCAGAGAAGAGGTGGACATCATATTGGAGGAGGCAGGCAAGTTCTTTGAAGAAAGCAGAGGCAAACTGTGGACCTCTGTCAGAGATAATATGATCATGTAGGCCAAACCTAGTGAAAATTTTCTCATAGAAGATTTTTGCCACTCCTTTAGCAGAGATCATTGAAGCACAAGGAGTAAGAATTACCCCCTTTGTAAGGCCATGGTTGACCATGACCATGAGAGCATCGAAGCCCTGAGCAGGTGGCAAGCTGGTGATCAATGGAAATCTGTTGAAATGGGCAAGTACAAGTGGAGGGAAGAGGGGACAATGGGGAAACCATAGGATATGTATTAACCTTGGAGGATTGGCAGATAGTGCATCCAGAAATAAATTTACAGATGAATGCAGCAAGACTGGGCCACCAATAGTCATGGGATATAAGTTCAGTGGTGTGGAAGATACCACCATGACCACCCACAAGGATTTTGTTCTGTAACAAAAATAGGCTAATGAGCAGACAAGTTAAACTCAGTCTTGAGTATTGAATACTGGACTAAAAGGATAACTAACCTAATGAGCAGACAAGTTAAACTAGAAGCTATTAGTAAAAGAGAATATGTATAGCTAAATGAAACTGTTTCACCTCAGTCTCAAGTATTGAGTACTGGATTGAGATGTGACAGTGGAAAAATGTCTGCAATAATGTGCTTGTGATTATGTCATCTATCCTCGATGTACCACAAATCTTTGATTTACAACATGCCCACTTAGCGAGTGATTGATTAGAAAATGATACCCATATCTCTAGCAAAGCCCATATGCTTCTCTTGGATGAGTCCTTTGGTAAGCACATCAGCAACCTGTTCCATAGTCGGAATATACTCCACAGTGATCTCCTTTGACTTGACCTTTTCTCTTATGAAGTAATAATAGATTGGCATATGCTTGATACGATCATGGAACATGGCATTCTTTACAAGGAAAATGGCTGATTGGTTGTCAATTAACAGCATCATGGGGTTGGAGGAGATGGCATCAAGTTCATGGAATAGGGTATGGAGCCAGACGGCTTCCTTTGTAGCAGTGGCAGTGGCCATATATTCAGATTCTGTACTCGAGAGAGCAACAGTAGATTGCTTCTTCAAGGACCAGCTGATAGCCACACCTGCTAAAATAAAAACTTAGTTGGTAATTGACTGATGATCATGGATATTGGCTATCCAATCAGTGTCAATGAAACCTAACAATTCTCTGCTTGCATTGCCTTGGAAAAATAGCAATGCATTTATAGTACCATGTAGGTAGCAGTAGACTCGTTTCAGTACAGTTACATGAGTAGGGCCAGGGCTAGCAGCATGTCTGCTGAGGATGCTGATAGTGAATGCGAGGTCAGGATGGGTGGCTAACATGGCATATATGAGTGCACTGAGTGCACTTTGATATTCCTTGATATTGACTTTGGCTTTGTCTAGCTTTACTAGCTTGATGTTTGCATCAATCAGAGTAGTGACTGGGTGACTCTCTGTCATTTTGTAGCATTCAAGTATAGACTTGATGTATTGGCATTGTGATAACTCAATTATCCATTTGTCACAGTTGCAGATTATCTCCATTCTGAGGATCCACCATGCTTTGCCAAGGTTGGTCATTTCATATTGGTGGGTGAGCTGGATTTTGAGCACTTCAATGGCCTTTTTATCATTTGAAAGTGCCATCTTGTCATCAATGTACACCACTATAATGATTAAGATGCCATTTTCAACCTTGTAAAATATGCTGTGGTTAGCTTGGCATTGCGTAAAACCGAGTGATTCGAATATAGCTTGTAAGAGCATGTACCAAGACTTGTGGGCTTGTTTTAGCTTGTAAAGCACTCAAAGTAGGTGCCAGACCTTGTAGCATGTGTGGTGAAAGCCAGAAGGGGCTCAAGGAATATTTCTTTTTCACGTTTGCCATTAAGAAATGCAGACTTGACATCCATCTGATGGATTTCAAGGTTATATTTGGCAGTGAGAGTGAGGGGGGCTCAAATGGTCAAGAATTTGGTAACTGGAGCAAAGGTGTCCATGTAGTCAACTCTATGGATCTGTGTGAAACCTTTTGCTATGAGATGAGCTTTGTACTTCTCAATTTCTCCATTAGATCCATGCTTGATTTTAAAGACCCACTTTGAGTCAATTACTTTACGATCTTGTGGACATTCAACTTCTTCATATTGTTATGCTCTTGCAAACACACCACTAGCCAAGCCCGTTGCAGCATACACCAGCTACTGGCGAGGATAGAAAAGAAGAGAAGAGAACAGGAGAAAGCTGAAGCACACCAATCAGAAGGTTTTAACCCTAATGACAAGTGGTCAAAGCTGGGGATGCCAGCGATGAGCACGAGCCTTTATATATTATACAAGAGTGCGCACAGACCAAGCAGTGCATGTGACTAATTACTATACAAGTACATAGTGATCCCACGGAGGCAGTGTGGAATGGAAGAGAAGAGACGGAGATTAAATAGTCATGTAAACCATGAGGCATGATGTCATAGTCTAGATCATTCTAGATCTGGGTCATGTGCATGCTCCCATGATCACGTGCACTGGTCACATGACTTTGAAAAGGGAAATCGAAAGTGAAAAGTTAGGTGAAGAAATAAGGGTTCATAACAACTACAGCAAATTCTGTGATACTCCCTCCTTCATTTAAGGAGCTATTAGCATTATATACTCAAATGGGACAGGGGAGTTTCAAAGTTGATAGTCCTTTTTCTTTGACAAAATCTTTGTCGATGGACAAACCTGTGCATCCAGAGTTGATTAAGACTTTAGCTTCAAGTGCCATGCCATTGTCTGAACAGACTTGGGTAGATACCTCTAGGCTATTGCAAAATTTTCGTCGCTCTGATGCCCTTTTAAAATGTGGTTTCTTTTGTAGGTCGCGTAACACCCACATGGACTCCTCGACGAACATGTTCCAGAGATTTGCTAGTAGATCCCTGTCTACTTCTGGTTGTCGCTCATTATGTACGAAAGAGTGGATATGTTCCAGCGTGCGCTTTTCATCCTTACTATGCACTTGCTGTTGGATCCATCGAATCAACCAAGGATCTACCATGTTGAGCCATGAATGGTGGTTGACTCTTTTGATGCCCATGCTACCAAAACCTTTGTCATTGTACTCGGTTGTATCTTCAAAGCGACTTACTTCAACTGTTACAAGTCTTTGCATTTTTTCAATTATAAGCTGGGCAACTCAGTCTTTGGTGTTGGCTTTAAAGTCTTTATCCGAGTGATTAAAGAGAAGGATCTTCACCTCCCCTCTATAGTCTGAGTCTATGACACCAGCTCCAACAGCTATTGAATTCTTGACTGCCAGTCCAGCGTGTGGTGCGATATGGCTGTAATGACCTCATTCAATGCTCACATGAGTCTTTGTGGATATAAGAGCCTGTCCACAGGCAGGGACTGTCGCTTCTTTCACAGCATACAGATCTAATCCAGCCACACCTGGAGATCCTCACAACGGAAATGGAATCGTCCAGTTGTCTCAGACCACTTCTAAGAAACCACTTTCCTTCACTTTCTCAGCTGCTTCCTCTGCAGTGGAGCTAGGGAGGTTCAGGTCTCTTTTAAGGATTGTTTTAGGTTGATCCTTAACAACCTTTTGTTCCTTTATACAGGGAAATACTGTTCATCCATCAGGAAATTCAATCCATGGGAGTTCCTTGGCCTCTTTGATAGGGGCAGCTTTGTTGTTGTCTTTCTTTTTAGTGGCATGCATGACCACTGTCTTGCCTGAGGGAAATTCTACTCACAAAATCCCTATGGCATTGTCCATCTCCTTATACTTTGGAGTGGATTTCTTCTTGCTTTTCATCTTGGTGAAGCGGATAACCACCGTTCTGCCTGACTCATACTCAATATGAGGTATACCAATTGGGTGGTCACTCTCCTGAATTGACAAGGCACTATATCTATTGGCACTTGTACTAGTTATGACAGGAGTAGTAGCTATTTTTTTAATAGGCTTTTTGTGTGGTCCCTACATGGCCACACTGCACCGCATTTCACACATTCTATCTGAGGACCCTTACACTCAGACGAGGTGGAGGAGACGGTGTTTTCCTTCTTGGCCTTGGATTTTGTTGGCGCTCTGTGCTCAGCAGCAGGCAGCCTGATAACAACCCTTTGGTGTTGGGATTGTTGGGGGTACTGCCAATCCCAGGCAGTAGTGATGGACACCAGCATGTTGAGAGCCTTAGTGACATATGAGAAGACCTCGCTGTCAGAATTCTCTTCTTCCATGTCAGTTGTTTCAGGGAGTTGTTTGTATATGGTACTAGAGGCAAAGAGGTTGGCCATCTCACTTGAAGAGAGCATGGTGGTCACTGCATAAATGCCTTTTTCTGGTACTGGGGTTTCAGGTGTATAAGGGGAAGCGCATGATAGTGCTGTTGTAAAGATATTGGCCGATGAAATGGAATTTTCATCATTGGCATTGGAGATATAAGTGCTTCTGACAGGCGCTATGAAAGTGGAGGACGTGAGGGGTAAATTGTTGTCCATGGAGTCATCCCATGTATCATCAACAATGGGAGCACAAGCTTCTTGGTGTGCGCACTTGTGAGTGTGCTTTGAGTTGGGGTTTGATATCACAGTACCGCTGCGTCAATGGATGTTTCATCCATTGTAGAGTGAGAGCCAGAAGTAACCCTTCGGCCAAAGGGGAGGATAAGAATAGCCATTTTTTTTTAGCAGTGGGCTAGACTGCTGAGTTGATGCTAGAGGAAAGGATTGCTATATCCGAGCACCTAAGGTTCTCACAAATGTGACTTCCAGAGGCTCAAGATCGAAAGTGGGAGAGGGATGGGAAAGAAACTCAACTTCATTGATGGTCTCCTTGAATATTCTTCTCACCACTTGTGGGTAGAAGGTGTCCACAGAACAGTACTTTTATAGACCAAAGTATAGGAAACTCAGTAGATGAATAAACCGGTGTAGAACAATGCTATAATGCAGCATTCTGCAGTGAGTCTGCCCAAGGGCTCGCAATAGGGGGACCAGATATATCATCTATCCCTAAACGCCTCGGCAGCCCTAGCATGGGTAAGGGGCTAGCAATGCCAGTGTTTGCTTATATAACTCAAAGCGAGAGTGTAGCAATCCGATAACAGTGGTTTACTGTTGTCCATCAAGTAGACAAGCACTGACTGCTGTTTGCGATGGTCGACACAAGACATACGCCCGAAGTGGGACAGCACTTGGAAAGTGGGGAGAAGAGGAAAGGACTTAAGAGTAGGAGCCTAATGGCTAAGAAGAGACTATCTCCTGTTGAAGGAACAAGGATAGGCAAAAGGGTTGAGGGTTTGTGTGTGGCGGCTTGACAGCACAACTAGTGCAACTCCAAAGTAGAGCGACTAGGCAAAGAGATATGCGAGCTTGAGAGGGTGGATGCAAAGTGCAACCGTCATGCTCTGAACTTGTGTGTGGGAGCTAAGGGCTCAACCAGCACTCGAAGTAATAAGGTGAAATAACAAAGTGTTAAGCTGGTCGCTGTGAAGAACGACAAGCAGTGAAGAAAAGGATATGTTTGGAATTATATCAGGATCACACTTCAAAGTGAAGCAGCCTAAAACAATGAATTCCAAACATGAGGAAAAGAGATACAAGATACACTACTGGCTACTTATATACTACATACTGGTGTGCACAGACCACTCTAGGGTAGGCATGGAACTTACTAGAAGATTCCATGGAAAAGGGTATGACATCATGGAGATAAGATGTGGCTGTGTGATAAGATAAGATAAGATAAGATAAAAGGAAGAGATAAGATCACATGGTATGGATAGAAGAAAGGAAAATAGTGTTTCTGACAGGTGTGGAGTTGACATGGCAGGGCAAACTTGCGGTATTGTGCCCAGCCTGTCCACATCCTGGTATCAATTTACTGGATGACTGGAAGCATATTAATCCCAATAAGCAATAAGTCCAAAGCTCATCAAAGTCCTGTTTGATAAATACTAATTCCTTTTACAAATTCTTATACTCAATTATTCTTGCACTGGATGCCAATTTTCACCTCAAAAATTATATGCAATCTAGCGATGACACTGATCCTGTTATGCTCTTGCGAACACACCACTAGCCAAGACCCTTGCAGCCTTTACACCAGAGGCTGGTGATGATAGAAAGAGAAAAGGAAACTAGAAGAGAGCTGAAGCACACCAATCAGACAGTTTTAATCCGAATAGACAAGTGGTCAAAGCTGGGGATGCCAGTGATGAGCACGAGCCTTTATATATTGTACAAGGATGTGCACAGACCAAGCAGTGCATGTGACTAATTACTATACAAGTACATAGTGCTCTCACAGAGGCAGTGTGGAATGGAAGAGAAGTAATGGAGATTAAATAGGCATGTAAACTATGAGGCATGATGTCATAGTCTAGAGTGGTCTAGACCTGGGTCATGTGCATGCTCCCACAATTACGTGCACTGGTCACATGACTTTGAAAGTAGAAGGCAAAAGTGAAAAGTTAGGTTAGAAAATAGGGGTTCATAACACTACCCCCTCCTAAAGACTCGTATTCCAGACGAGTTGCTGTGAAACCAGTACCCGCTTCAGGTTCAAAGATACTAAATAACGAAGTGAATTCAGCTGTCAAAGTCCACAAAGAGGTCGAGGGGTGGATGGGTGGGCATGGTGATACTTCTGAATTGCATCCTGTGCATGTACCAGGTGATCTGCTGGTTCCCAAGTATGATCTGCTTTGTCATAACCACGCCAATGAACCAAATATTCAAGCTTCCTTTTGTTCATCCGAGAAGAAACAATTAATTCCACTTCATATTCTTCATAACCTTCGTCAGACACCTCGATCGCATCTGGGCGAGAGACAGGTTGTCCTGGTAGTGTGTCGCAATAGGGTTTAACACGAGAAATATTCACAACTGGGTGAATATGAATGGAAGAAGGAAGACACAATTCAACTGTGTTAGGAAGGAGTTGAATGATAGAATATGGTCCAATCCATTTCTGGGTGAGTTTGCGCGCGGTTTACAGTAACTTCAAGTTTTCCATCGACAACCAAACTTTATCTTTTAATTTATAAGCGGGAGCATTAGACCATCTATTGTCTGACTGCTTTATCATCTGATTGCGAGCTTGCTCAAGCGATTGACACACATTGTTATGTGCAACACCAGCCTGCTAATGAAAGTGTCCTGTGAGGGAAGAGGAAGATCCTTCGAAACCAAGTCGAGGGTGATAGTTACAAGTAACCGTGAAAGGAGTATTTCCAGTGGATGTTGTGAGTGAGGAATTATGGTGGAATTGTGCTAGCTTAATCCACTCGCTCCAGAGCTCCTGCTTCTTTGACACATAAGTATGTAAGTACTGCTTCATTTCGCGATTCAATTGTTCAGTTTGCCCATCCGTCTGGGAATGGTAGGCAGTAGAGATCTTCTGTGAAATCCTGAGGAGTTTGCACAGAACTGTGGTAAACTCAGATATAAACTGGGGTCCACGGTCCGATACAACCGTCAAGAGGAGGCTGTGGATACACCAAACATTGTCTCTAAATATCTTAGCTAAGTCCATAGAAGAAGTGTTTTTTGTGCATGGCACATAGACAACTTCTTTTGAGAAACAATCAACTATAGTACAAATGGCATCGAAGCCGTTAGAAAGTGGAAGTCCAGTAACAAAGTCTATAGAAATATCTTTCCATGGTTGTTTCAACACTGGAAGAGGTAATATTTTTCCTGCCGGTGCTTTTTGCTTACCCTTCATGAGGGCACACCCATGGCAGTGTTCTACATATTTTATAATGTCTTTTTTCATAGCAGGCCAAGAAAAGAACTTGGCAACCTGCTGATAGGTATGATATTGTCTGGCGTGATCCAATATGGGTTCGTCATGGCAAATGCCTAAGAGTTCAATATGGAGCACCTCAGGTACAAAGACCTTTTGCTCGTTATCTTTGATAAATAAAGATGATGAACTATTGTAAGAATATCCTGGTATGAAAGCGTCTTTTATTTTTTCTAATTCTTTTTTAAGTTTTTCTTGAAATGGAGATGTCTTTATTTATAAGCCTGGATCGCAAAACCAGGCTGACACCTTATCTCGAAGACTGGACCAAGGAAATGCAGTCTTAGATCTCAACAAGGACATTATTGTATTACCAGAAAAGTTAACAAATAACTTTTCTGGTAATACAATAATGTCCTTGTTGAGATCTAAGACTGCGTCTCCATGGTCCAGTCTTCGAGATAAGGTGTCGGCCTTGTTTTGCGATCCAGGCTTATAAATAAAGATGTAATTAAACTCTTGGAGGAAGGTGTGCCATCTTACTTGTTTCCCAGACAGTGTTTGCAGCTTCTTCCAATATTCAAGATTCTTGTGATCTGGACAGATCTTGAATTCAGTACAACCTATTAAATAATGGCACCATTCTTCTAAGGCGCGGATAACTGCTAAAAGTTCTTTATCATAAATAGGATAGTTCCGCTCTGCGGAGTTAAAAGAATAAGAGAGGAAGGCGCAAGGCCTTCATATCATATCTGGACATTCTTGCCATAATACTCCTCCTATGGCAATGTCCGAAGCATCCATTTCTACCTGCATTCTTCTTGAGCTATCTGGGTAAGCGAGAAGTGGGGCTTCTGTGAACTTCTTTTTTAAGGCCCTAAAGGCCACTTTTTCCTCTATCCCCCATCAGAAAGGGGTGTCCTTTTTTGTAAGGTTGTTCAGAGGACAGGTGATATTGGCAAAGCCCTCGATGAACTTCCTATAATAATTACATAAGCCTAAGAACGCCTGTACCTGTTTCAGGCACGTTGGTTCTGGCCAATCTTCAATAGCTGCCATTTTTTTTCCCTGCATTTGGACACCATCTTTAGAAACTACCATTCCTAGGAAATCAACTTTGTCAGCAGAGAAAATGCATTTTTCTGGTTTGACAAATAAATCATTCTTGTGCAAGCACAAGAGAACTTCCTTAACTAGGTCTTCATGTTGTTCCTTGGTTTTACCCTTGAAGAAGACCATAATATCATCCATATAAATAATGACAAAAGCATACATGTCGTTAAAGATGTCGTTCATCATGCCCTGAAAAGTAGGGGGTGAGTTCATGAGACCAAAATACATAATGGTCAGTTCATAGGCTCCGATAGGCGTTACAAATGCCGCTTTCCATTTGTCGCCTTCTTTGATACGAATATTATTAAATCCCCATCTAAGATCCATTGCTGTGAAGATGTTGGCACCTTTAAGCCGATCAATCAACTGCGAGATCAGGGGTAACGGATAGGCATTTTTAACTGTTCTGTCGTTTAAATACCTATAGTCCATAACAAGTCATTTTTTCCCATCTTTTTTGGGGATAAAGAAGACCGGCGCCATTTGAGATGACTTACTAGGTCTAATATACCCTTTTTCAATTCTTTTTCAATAAAGTTATGTATCTCTTCATTTTCCATATCTGACATAGGAATAACCCTACCCTTCTTAGGAACAAAGTCGGGTTTGAGATCTATTGCATGATCCCAGGGTTTCCTTATTGGCATCCAAGAAGACTCGTTCTCAGAGAACCAGTCCAGGAAGTCGTAATAGGCTTTTGGTACCTTAGCCACGACTTCAGGTTCTATACTACGTACGTCTACGAATTGCTGTTCTACAGCTTGCTTAATTAATTGGCACTGTTTAGTGCATTGTCCATAAGATATGGTTTTATTAACCCAATCTATCATAGGGTTATGGCAACTAAGCCAATCATACCCGATCATCATGGCATGTGACCCTAAGGAGATCACAAATGCCTCTATTGCTTTGTAATGTCCATGTATCAAAATAAATAATTTGACCTTATGCTGTATCTTGCCTGCTGCTCCTTGAGAGCTGTCAGCATTGAAGACAGTCACAGGTTTTTCCAGAGGGATTAATTTAATTTGGTGGCTTTCATAGTATTTTTTGTCTATAAACGTATTCACCGCTCCAGAGTCTAACAGAGTCCATAGAGTTCTTGTCCTCCATTGGGTTTGACTCTGGTATGTGATGGCCACCAAAGGAGAAAAGTCTCCTTCAAACATTAAAGAGCTTTTTTCTGTAGGGATTTTGTTAGTTAGTAGTGAGGAAGAGAAAGTATAGTCCAACAGGGAATCAAGCATGCTATTGTTTGAGTCTGGTGCCGAGCTCCATGAAGGAGACCCCCTTTCGGACTTTGAATCACCTGATATTAAATATGTAAGAGTAGAACTAATTGTACATATAGGAAAGTCTTCCTCACAGCACAGCTTGAGGTCTTTGGATTCCGTTCCCTGGAGTGGCCAACTGGCTAGCCCATCCAAATTACTTACCGTAGGTGACTGGGTTTCCCCAGAAGGACGCTCCCACTCTGGCTGGCCTGCAGAGCTTTCGCTCCTGAGACCCCACTCGGAAGTTGAAAAAGAATGGGGATGAGGTGCCGAAACTACAGGTTTTTCCTCGGTGATAGGGCTGCTACTTGTCCTTGGGACTTTTCTGGTCTCCTGCCCTGCCATACTACAAGTAGGACTATAAATAGAACTCACTGCATGCGAGACACAGTCCGATTTTACATGTGATAGTACTTCATAAATATTTCTGAGCTGACTATCATAGCCCAGAAGCCAATCGTAAACTATTTTTTCTTTATTTTCTTTTCCACTTTTTTCTTCCTTTTTTATTTTTGAAGGTCCATGTCCACTGAACATCCTACCGTTCAGGGACTGCTTCCTTTTAAAGAGTCTGCAGCTTTGGCTTTTGCCTTAGCCGTAAAGACATCGAGCCAATAAGCTTGTGCCTCTTCCCCCATGTAGGCCTGCCTACTTGAGGTGCTGGATTGCACCTGGACTTGTGCAGCCTTTACTTCAGGCAACTGCACCTCCCAAACCTGCTCATAAGTACTGGTGTCCTCATTCAACACCCAGGTACCAATTGCCCTATTCTAAGCCCAGGGTTGGGCTTGTCCTTGTGGAGGTTGAGGCCTCTGGTTGGGATTCTTTGGGCAGTCCCACTTTATGTGCCCCGGCTTCCCACAGCTGTAACATGTCCTAGTATCTGGAGTGGTCTTTACTGCATCAATGGTTATAGGGGCTCCTCTGCCTGGTTGGATGCCCGTTTGAGTAAACTGGGGGGGCTGTCCCTGGGGTCCTACAACCCATGGTTGCCTGAACTGTCCTTGTTGTGGCTGTTGGCCACCATGGCCAAAGTTCATACCATGTTCTATTGCAGCTGACTCAAAAGCTCTTCCTACTCTCCTGTAGGCAGCTATTAATCTCTGCAGCCTTTCTTCGTCAGCTGGAAAGTTCATGTGGACTTGTAGATAGATACGGGGGTCCACTCCCATTTTGAGAATGTTTATGGCATGGTTCTTTTCCATGTCTGCTTCTTTCGACAAGATGTTGAACTTTTGTAGAAAAGCATCTATGGGCGCATTGTTTTGCTTTAGGTTTTGAAGAGACCTTAAACTCTCGTGTGCGAGCACATCAATCTGGAAATGCTCTTTTATATCAGTGAGCAAGAACTGCCAATTGGGCCAGGTGTTATCTCCCTGGCAAACTCCTTGTGTGAGTTTCTCTTCATCCTCACAATACTCCTCTAGCCGGAGTCGAGCATATGCAGCGGCTTTTCCTTTCATCTGGGAGAGGACTGCTACAGTTCTTAATTTGTCCAAGTCCCATTTTTGGAGGGAGACCCAGACCTTGACATTTGTGATCCAATTTCCAAATTTGGATCTTTCACCTTCCCATTCTCCTGGGTCGGCGACCTTTTTTGTAATAGAGGTGCTTTCCCTCTGTCAGTCTTTCAAAAATGCAGTGAGGAGCTGCTTCATTTCTTTGGCTTCTGAAGCCATCTTGGTGTGGGTTGGTGATGAAGGTGGGGAAAGATGTAATCAGGAAAAGAATCTTCTAGGGTTTCTTCAGGAGGCTCCACTTCGAATTCTAGTCCTTGCTGCCCACTATCTTCCAAGTGTGCTCTGGGGATTCGGCAAACGAAGGGGCATAACAAGTATTTTTTTGAATGCAGGTAGTATCGTCTGCATCGAAAGGTTTCATAACAAGTCTTCTTCGGCAATCCGTGTACCAAAGAAATACTACACATAAACTATTTTTAGAGCTAGTTAAAGACACTCTACCTCCCTGGTCACAGGGGACTAACACAACAATATAACCTTAGCCTAGCAACTTCCGTGAGCAGTTACTAGTTGGTCTTCACAAACCAGGCACGACCCTGGCATGGACTATCAACTTAAAGGGGCGACTAAGAAGGTCTTTCTAGCAATACAAAAATGTGTGCTTCCTAGGCGCTCCCCTAAAAGGTGTCAGGGAACAATGAAAACAAACATGGGAAACTCCCTGGACGAGACCCTATCTCTGGGTGGTGAAAAGTCCCTTTCATGAGGTGACACTCGTAAAGCTGTCAAGTGACTCTCAACTCTCGTTCCCTTGACCCTGGGACCCAGGTAGTGTAACAAGCTTTGACCAAGTGTTATGCTCTTGCGAACACACCACTAGCCAAGACCCTTGCAGCCTTTACACCAGAGGCTAGCAATGATAGAAAAAGAAAAGGGAACTAGGAGAGAGCTGAAGCACACCAATTAGACGGTTTTAACCCAAATAGACAAGTGGTCAAAGCTGGGAATGCCAGTGATGAGCATGAGCCTTTATATATTGTATAAGGGTGCACACAGACCAAGCAGTGCATGTGACTAATTACTATACAAGTACATAGTGTTCTCACGGAGGCAGTATGGAATGGAAGAAAAGTAACGGAGATTAAATAGGCATGTAAACCATGAGGCATGATGTCATAGTCTAGAGCAGTCTAGACCTGGGTCATGTGCATGCTCCCACGATCATGTGCACTGGTTACATGACTTTGAAAGTAGAAGGCAAAAGTGAAAAGTTAGGTTATAAAATAGGGGTTCATAACAGATCCCAGGCTCCATACCAGACTTGCATACTTCATTCCTCAAGCTGCTTACAAAAGCCACATTCTCAAACATGCAAGCCAAAAAGATATAGGTTCTACCATTTCATGTGTTTGTTGTTTTCAAATGGTTGTTTCAGGTCAGCACTTGTAGCAGCTTCAAAACACTTGCATACACTGAAACAAAATTCTCATCTGGGCTTCACTTAACTAGAGTAGGACTTTGTTTTTGTGCATGTCATGAATGTGTACAACCTCTTGTTGTGGGTGATCTGCAAAAAGGTGAGAGGTATGCTCTCTCCTGTTCTATAAAAAGCTGTTGATTATCATCAAAACAGGTATTGCAATATGGACTACATCTTTTTGTCCACCTTCCTCAATCTTTTTGTCCTCTGGCTCGTCATAACTTATGACATTGTGTGCCAGTGGAAGCTTCATTTTCCCAAGCACATGCAAGCTATGCCAAAAGAGCTGCAACTGCTCCTGAACATCACTATCAAATATGATATTTCTAAATTCCATGGATCCACACATGATCTGGTGTGTTACATGCCTTATTCACTCAATCTAATGGAAGGTGTTGGATAGACAGATGGTGAAGGCATAGAACACAATTGGGCCAAAATGAACCATGTTGCAAACAGCATGAAGGAGATGGGACCTGGGTTTTAGCATGATATGCTGGACAATCACTTTGGCTATCACAACTGGCAAAAGTATCATGGGTTTGGTAAGTTCTCGTTGTATTTGTGTTCCTTACTGATACATTCCCAGGAATAGCACTCCAAAGGAAATTAACCAATACCATAGCTGAACACAATCGTCAACTACAGGCCTTTAAAGAGTTCAACAAGGCTATTAGTCTAGACCAACAAACTGCCTGGACAAAGATGATACTCAATTGGGAATCCAACAAGACATTGCCCAACCCATACATCACAACTAAATCTAGTATGTATTGTAATTACATCTGTATTTATTTGATGCAAAGGATGTCTACAGATCTCACCAAAGCTGAAGTTTGTGCACAACTTGTGAATGAAGAGAAGAGGGCTGAGCAAGATGGTGTAGTGCCACTATATGACACAAGTGTGAGTGAATTCCTGTCACAGGGACTCTCATTAGAGAAGACACAGTACATGCCATGATGTTATTTGTTCTTAACTAACGAGAGGCCAGACAATGGATCCAACATGATGTGGAGGCCATGGCTCCTAGTCAAACAGCCGATCTCAAGCAACAATGGCTAACATTACAGCATCAAATATGGAAATTCAGGATGATTCAAGGTGTCTACATGCCTGGTATTTCATGGATCATTGATCAACATGAGGTTGGTGCCAATGAAAATCCCAAGGTGGAATCAATCAAGCTGTGGCTCCCATCCAAGCTCAATGACTGTTTATGCCACACAATATGCCATCATGGCATAGAAGATATGGAGGCAGATCTACACAAAGCTCAGTGCCACAACACATTGAACAAAATATGTTCACAGCTACAGGCCAAGTCACACTTTTTGGCTTTCCGGAATGCTAACTTACATGGTCAATGGCAGAATACACAGGCACACCACTTCATCCAGTGACTAGGTGACAAGATTTGTGGAGCCACAGACAAGTATCAACATGCACACCACATGCTACTCACTCTTCATGGGCCAGGCCAATGGGAACTCAAACTACACACTCTTAATGATTCCAACATTCATGCACCTGACACATTTGAAGATGAGTATAACAACATAGATTCTAATAATCAATCCATTTCCAAAGCAAAACAGATGCAGCAGGAACTATGGTTTGGAGAGGGTCACTGGGTAATATCTTGGCTATGGACAGTTTCTGATATGGTAGGAACTGATAACATGTCACTCAAAGAGGGTAAGATATTTTTTAACATTTCATTTGCACATTATTTCCTCACATTGCACAGCTGTTCATATTGAGTGGGCTAAAGCACATGCAAGGTCTCACTGATGGACAAAAGAGGTGATCCTCCTGAAGGAGGAGATGTGGCATGTACAGGAATTTCTTGCATGGCGAGCTGATTTGTGGGAACAACATGCACAACCTCTATTCAGAGTCGACAAAGCCATGCATGAAGGTGTTCGTGCATATGCATGGTGACAAGCAGCAGTGCAACATGGCCTAAGCACACACTTCATATGACATTGGATAGGAAACCTCAAAGGTATATTAACTAGGATATTAATTTGCTGTCCATTAATTATGTTTTTAGGTGACTGTGCAATGTGTGGGACTGATGACTTGATTCCAGTGGATGATGCAGATGATGATAACACTTTCTAGATAGCAACTTCTAATTTTGGTGATTTTGTGACATAATATTACTTGCAATTTGTGAGAATATGTATTGGCTGATAAAAAGCATGCTATATAACAAAATAAATATGAAGTTTCAGGGAAATACCAGGATATACCTTGTTTCTTCACATTGTTTGGGACACAGGGGCTTGATTTCATTTTCAGGATGCTTGAGCAGGCTGGAAACTGCCATAGAATTTGACCCATTTAGTGGTCATGGCCTGATCCAAGAATTTTGACAACATATATTTGTAGCAATATCCATGGATTTGGGCAAATCTGGGTGCAAGGTGTAGTCAGCAGCTGCATCATATGCCTGCTGACCTGCCATTTTGAGCTCCTGGGGTGTAACCAGTGTGTGATGGACCTCCATGTCCTCACTGCCATGATCCTAACCTCTCCAACCCTTCAACTCAATGTTTTGGGGGTTTTCTGTATTGCATTCCTGGTTGCGATGTCTCCAGCTGCATTTCTCCTTGACGAATTACTTCCTTGGCTGTTTCCTGGCCTTCCTGCAGTCATGCACCTTGTGACCAAGCTCACCACACCTCCAACAGGTGCCATTGAACATCATTGGGCTATTCATGGCTGCACACATGACTTTCCAGCCTTCACTCCCAGTCACCTCAGATTTCCACGAACCTTTGAATAAATTCTTGAGTTGCATGAATATTTCATGTCCTGTTGCTGAGCACATGAACTTGTTGTCAGGCGAGCACACACAAACTGTGATGCCCCAAGGAACTGAATTCCAAACGTGAGAAAAGTACAATCTACTCGACTGACTACTTATATACTACATGGTTATGCGCACAGACCACTTTAGGGGAGGCATGGAATGGTATGGAATGTTCTATGGTAAAGGGTTAGATTAGATAGTGGCTGTGCGATAAGATAAGATAAGATCTGAGAAAGCGAAAGAAATGTAATCGGGTTTTAACGGTTCTGACACTTGTTGTGAATAAGTGATGAAGTTGTTGTGACAATTAGATACCACACTTCAGTGTTATTGCTTAACAATGCAATATAGTGCCCCAGATTCCACTTGTTCTCAGGCTTCATTTCTGTACTGTCAAGTAGTCCCATTAGTCCCCATGCTTTAGCTGTACTGAGAAGTTTCCTATGATAATCCAACCAGTTGCTTTCATCCACTGCAAGGTTTGGTATGAGAATTTTCTTGCCATTCTTGGATCATATCAAGTAAGGCATTTTTCTCCAAGTTCATAAGAGTCCTTTTCTGAGAGTTCTTCTTTCTCCCACAAGTCAAATAAATGACCTTGGCTACTAAGCACAGGCAGGGCTCATAACCTGTAGAACTATATAAGTAGTCACTAAGAAAAAGGTAACTACTGTATGAAAGTTCTAAGTACCACTAATTATGTAAGCACAGTGTGTACTGCACACTATTTGTAATATCTAACAGAGGAAGTGAAAGTGACTTGTTGGACTGGGGGAATAGGAGGAGCAACAATGGCTTTGAGTGACTTCTCAATGCCTCAGAAGGAGAATATAGGATTGCTGGTAGTAGAAGGTGAAGGTCATGGAGTAGGAGATGGGGTTCTGGAAAGAGGATGGATTATACACCTGGGGGTAGAAATGCTAGGCAATGAGTTAACTCCTTGATAGGAGAATAGTGAGTTAGAAAGCTAGTTCTTTTGATATGCTTCTTATATAGAATCTAGCTGTAGCATCTTCTTGATGATAAAACAAAGTCCAATAGAGAAGAAGTACACACTGAAGATCTCATTAATGATCAATCTCATGCCAATGGAAAGTTTACAGCAAGGTGTGATTGTATAGAACTAGCTTAGAGATACAGAAATTGGGAGGACACTACTTAGAGTAGAATAAATGGTGCATAGACCATGGAATATGACAGAATGTTGGAGAACATTCCGGAGAAGGGGAAAGAGTGTTCTAGAAAAGGAGACACAGGCAAATATAATGGAAAACTAAGAACAAGAGAAAGAGAAATCAGTCACAGTAGAAATACTAGGCTCATTAGGTCAGCCTAAAGGAAAAAAAGAACATAGGAAAGAAATGGAGTCCATATACTGCACAACCATAACACTGATTGGGTTTTGCTGATAATAAGGATATGTGCTTCCCTTTACACATTAGGGGTTGCCATAGTGCATTTATCAGCAAGATGCTTTGAAAGGTTATTGTCTTGTTTTTGAAGCTTGGCACCTGCTGAACCCTCAGTATTGCCATAGAAGTTACAGTGAGCAACAAAGCTGTTCCAATAACTAGCCCTAACACTGTGTGTGAAGCACACTGCAAGCATATGCATATGTGGGAATTTTGCTTAGTATTGGTGTGACCAAACAAAGTATACATTCCTGGCTACAAACTAACCCTTGGATCATGTGATTTGATCCAGTCATTGTGGTAATATAACCATTTTAAATCACTTATGTTATTGGAACAGTTTTATTGCTAATATCAAGGGTATTGCAAATTAGTATGAAGTGTATCCTTCTTTGGCCTTGATGACCTCCTGAACCCTTCTAGGTATGCTCTCAATCAATCTCTGACACTCCCCAACCTCAATCTTGTACCACTCTTCCTGAATCCTCTCCCAAAGTTCCAATATCCCCTTGGCTGGCTTAGGATACTCTGCTAGCCTTCTTTTGAGAAGAAACCATAAATGTTCTATGAGATTAAGGTCTGGGGACTGAGCAGGCCATACCATGACCTCAAATCCATGCTCTTTCAACCACTCCTTAGCCTTCCTACTGGTATGTTTGGGGTCATTATCTTGCTAGAAAATACTGTCCTCTGGTGTAAGTCTATAATTCACCAGGATTTGTTGGAGTTCATCTTCCAAAATCTGTACATAGAGGTTAGCATCCATCTTACAATTAATCTTGCAAGCCATTCCAACTCCATCCCAAGTCATGCAGCCCCACATCATCACTAATCCTCCTTCAAATTTGACTATATCTGTCAAGGCCACTTCTAGGCCACAAAAAAAGGAACATGCGCGGCAAAAAACCATACCTCTTTACAAGGGACGAATCCCAGGGAGTCAAGAATAAAGCTAGGCTGAAGATTTCAAGACTACTCTACTATACATCAGCGACCTAGCTATATACTCTACAATACCCCTATACCCTGGGTGTGACGTCATACCCTATAACCAACCCTATACCAACCCTTGACCCTGGGTCTAGGTAATGAGTCAGCTACATGAGTAATCGGGTAGCGGGTATATCTATATATGGATAAATATGAGTAATAGCCCTATGCCCTGGTCTATGGGCATGAGGTCATAGATAAGAAGAAGTCCTGAAATGGAATGACATCATAGTGATGTCATGATTAGCGATACAAAGGCCAGAACGGCCTAGGTTGTCCATAAGATAAGGAATACGCGTGTATGCGGATAAACTATAGAAGACAGCGATATGAACTAGGATGGCTGTACTCCTGATAAGGATAAGGTTCATCGGCAATAGCCGGATAAGATAAAGAGTATCGGCAATAGCCGATATCTATTAGAAAGGATCTAATCTAAGATAATGGAAATGGACAACTACTAGGAAACTCAAGGTATGAGTGCGTCTAGCAGGAGTTATGCATAAGGAGTGTAGCAACTAGGAGTAGCAAGGGCTACTGCATCTAGGCTACGATCTTAGGAATAAGCAAGAGCGACTAGGAGTCTTGAATATGTCAAGTGCGTCTAGGCTCTGCTGGATAAAGGAATGGATGCGAGTACTGAAGGAAACCTGATTGGCAGGTGCATCTGAAGTACCGCTGACATCTATTATGATAATGCTAAGCGAGGAATCTCGGTAGACGAGTGCATCTCGTAGCATGGAGTAAAGGAAATGAGTAGCGACCGTAAGGAAGCTACGATGCATGACTCGGGATTAGGAAGTGTTGAGGCAGTCAAGAACCGGGAATTTCTGTGGTTCTGACAATTTTGAAGACAAAACTGAATGAGATGAGATAGATTTCAGCAGCACCAGGATCAAAAGAGTTAAACATCAGCAATGACTGAACACAGTAGACCCTTGGTCAATCCAATGGATCATGCAACAGGCATACCATAAAAATGAGAAGTGCACACTGGAGCATTTGAGATCTTTCATACATCATAAGAGATGTCCAGAGGTAGACAAGGATCTACTTACTTATCTGCAGAACATGTCAGAGGACAAATCTGCATGGGTGCTACATGACCTATAGAAGAAACTGCATTTTAAAAGGGCATCAGAGCGCTGCAAAACCTGCAATGCTCTCGAGATACCCACCTCAATCTATTTGGATGATGACATGGCTCTCGAAATCAAAGCATTGGTTGATTCAGGATGCACCAGCTCCTCTATCAATGAAAGCTTCATTAAAGAAAAGGGTCTCCTGATGAATAAACTTCCCTGCCCCATCTGAGTATATAATGCCAATGGCTTGCTTAATAAAGGTGGAAGTATCATGGAGTTTATAATAGTCAAACTTAAGATTTTGGATCATAGCAAGAAAATTGCCCTTGCTATGACCAATCTAGGACCCAATACTTTGTTCCTCAGCTATGACTGGTTGTGCCTTCACAACCCAAAGATTGATTGGCCAACC